>CAXHJY010001678.1:7500-10000 GCA_964016885.1 Eledone cirrhosa
GTATTGTTCTCACTCATTTTTTATTGAAACACACACAATATATTCCTTCGCCTCTTGTTCAGCTAATATTTATAATTATATGCATTGTGGCAAACATATTTTCAAATTTAAATCTCCCCCAATGAATCGTAAGCTAACTAAATGTTGCCCCCCCCCCCCCTTATCTGTTAGACACGCAGTGACTAACAACAGAATGTTTTAAGTCTGCGTGTCTGACATATATGCGTATCAAGGGGTGTTGCTGGCCGTGGTGATCGCTGCCAAACATGTTTTGTAATGTATCGTCTTATTGGCTAATCAACCAACGAGAGTAATTGTTGCTCAAAAGCATCCGCCATTTTGTTTGCACGTTTATTTATCGTTTCGCTTTCGAATCTTCCTCATGTATTTCGTCGTTTTATCATCAAAATATTTTTCTCGTTTTGGTAAGTTATATTTTTAATTTATATATGATTTTTTAAAATTTATATTAGCTATTTTTTTCAGTTCGTTATAACATGCTTATAATATTGGTTGTATCATATTTACTTGTATATTTGTCCATATTATTATTCGTTTTATGTTAGATTATTTTATTATTATTATGTTAGATTATTTTTTTTTTATTATGTTAGACTATTTGTATGTAATATTTAACTTTTATTAATTCAACAATAACAATTATTATGTAAAATATATTTATTTAGTATTGATTGTTTTTTGTAGTTGTTATATTAAAAGTCTGAAAATATTTTTTATACATCTTACAATAATATTTATAAGATCATTTATAAAATAACAATTATATAATCTAATTACATTACAACGATAATTTATTATTAATATATATATATCATGTTTAACTAGAGTTATTACAAGCGTGGCCTTAAAAAAAAAGTTAAACTAGACCTGAAAAATGCGCAAGCTCAAAAGAGCCACAGAATGTTATAATAAACCTTCAAAAGTGTGGGACTAAAGTTGTTGCTCAAAAATATTGCATTGTACCTATTCTAAACTGTACCTATTCTAAACTGTACCTATTCTAAACTGGGTACATAGACTAGTTTTTATATAGCAAGCGCTTTGTGGCAATTCAACTTGCTAAAGCCAGGATTAGCCTTTTGGGTGGTGAGGTGGGTGGGGTGGGAGCTATGATGGGCTTCATACTCATCGTGGGATCATTTTTGAGGTTTTACTGTCAGGTGCCCTTTTCACCATCTCTTTAAATCATCTCTTACAACATGTAAATATCTGATGTAACTATTTTAAACCAGATGCTCATGGGTAGGTATTGTTAATAACAGAAGGTATGGATGTATTGAAGGAGTAGATGGATAAGTTGAAAGGAATGTATGGAGGCAAAAAGGTATAAAGGTAAATATTAAAAAGACAAAGGTGATGCTAAGTAAAGCATTTGCTCAGATGGAAACAACAGAATGGTAGACATATGCAGTGTTGGAGTGAACTCTTATTAAATGTATGATTTACACCCGGTGGTTACAACGAAAAAGTAGCTCTGTGAAGGGATTATTAAATAATGTGGCAGATTTATGTATAACATGTATATTGGGGGAATGGGGCTACAGAGGTAGGGGATGTTGGAAATGGTGTGAAAATGTTGTTACCTTGGAAACACTGAATGGTGAGGGTGGATCAGATTCTGTGACAGTATCTAGAGTGAGATGTACATGGTAGTCATTCTGAGAACTGATTGGTGTGTTAACGAGGATGGGACTATCGCTGGAACTGAAGGGAAAGGTGTATGCTGCATGTTTGAGTAATGCTATGATTTATGGGAAGTAAAACATGGCAACATCAGTGATGAACATGGAGCAGCAGAGGAGGCTGGAAAGGTGTATACTACATGTGTAAGAAATGCCATGATTTATGGGAGTGAGACATGGGTGATCAACATGGAGCAGCAGAAAGGCTAGAAAGAATGGCAAAGGTGTATACTACATGTGTAAGAAATGCCATGATTTATGGCAGTGAGACATGTGTGATGAATGTGGGGCAGCAGAGAAGGCTGGAAAGAATGGAAACGAGAATAGTTTGATGGAAGAGTGGAATATTGCTGAAATAAAACAATAAGTTGCAGAGGATGGTAGGAATGAAATCAGTGATGAATGTTGTGAAGAGAAATAGAATAAGATGGTTGGGTCATGTGTTGAGGAAAGATGAAAGTGACTAGGTGATGAAATAGTCAGTGATGAATGTTGTGAAGAGAAATGGAATGAGATGGTTGGGTCATGTGTTGAGGAAAGATGAAAGTGACTGAGATGGAGGAGTGATGGAAACGAATGTGGAAGGAATTAGAAGATGACAAAAGAAAGAAAAAAAGACCAAGAATGGCGGAGGAAAGAAACGTCATGGTGTTGGTAAGAGGAGCAGATGAGAGGAAAATAGGAAGAAGCTTGTGATGGGGCCTGGAAGGCGAAACCCTGCTTTAGAAGTGGAAAATGGTCTTAAAACACGTGTTGTTATTGTTGCTGATATTGATAAACATGGAGGACATTAAGAT
>CAXHJY010001679.1:12500-15000 GCA_964016885.1 Eledone cirrhosa
ATGTTGTTTTATCAATAGATAGTTAATTTAAACATTTTTTTTATATATATGTTAAGTGTTTCGATGAATTTCTTGTTTACATCTTCAATATATAGTTTAAAAAAAGGAAGTAGTTCTATTTTTATTATAGAAGATTATTTTGTACATTCTATAGTTCCATCTAGATAGGAATACATTTACAAAATTTACGAAGTTAACAAAATTATACAGAAAATTTAATATTTATGTAAAGTTTAGTTGTTACTTAGAAGAAATGTTTAAGCGTGTAACATTATAAAGGAAAAGATAACTCCAATATTTCTTAGTTAAAATAGTTACATTTGTCGTTTATACTAGAATTTACTTTAAGAAAATATTCAATTAAGATATATGCATTTAAGTTGTATATAAAACATATGTATAAAAATGTTATATATTATTTTGTATATGATTTAAAAAAATCCTATATTACATATTTTCTAAGATAAAAATTCTTTTACATATGTATTTAGATAGCATTACTTACATTTATGCATATGTTAATGTCTATATAGTCTATTAGGAAGAAATATTACAGACATCAACAGTATATACAGAAACATCATTAAAACTATCACAAAAAGATATATTTCAAAATATCATTTAAAAAAGCCCTTTAAAAAGAATATCATTTGAAAAATATTGAAAAAACGCCACAAAACATAGTGAAGACAGAATGTAAACAAGTGAGATATATATAATATTTTCTATAGATTATAGATACTTCTGAACGTTTTAGATTGGCGATGTCTTTTTATTAATAGAATTTTGATTGGTAAGTATATGAAATATTTCCTCAATACTCAAATGATAAATTCTTGAGAGAGCCATATTTCGGTATGCGGGCGCTTTAGAAATCGTTCCCCCAAGAGATTGAATAGTCAATATGATTGTCTTTGAAGTACCAAATTAGATGTGAGAGTGATGTTGAACATTTTTTGTCTGATTTATTAAATGTATGTTTGTGATTACACCAGCGTTCCTTAAATTTTGTAGAAGTGGCTCCTATATAGTTATATTTTTTTATTTAGGCAGTTATTCTGTAAAGGGCAATTTAATTCGTTTCTACAGTTACATTTTCTAGAGTTGTTGTCTATAGGAACGGTACGATTATTATTAGCATTAATACTGTTATTAGTAATATTAATATTGTTATTTTGGTTTATTTGGTTTGTGTTTAAATTTAAGTTTCTATTATTAATTCTATTAATATTTTGTGCTATGTTTATAGTAGTAGAGTAAGATAGTTTTATAGTATGTCTGTTAAAAATAGAGTAGTATCTATTGGATTTAGGAAAACACTTATCCAATGCTTTGAAAAATAGGTTTGCTACAGGTATTTTAACTCCTAATGAGATTGGGGGAGAGTACCAAATAATATTTCTAGTTCTAGTTCTTTTGTTTGATTTACTATTTATATTAAATTGCTTATTATTATTATTATTATTATTATTACAGTTGCATTTATCTTGCTTTATGTTCATACGAGTTATCACCAAGTCACAACCAGTGACCTCAAGAGACAACAAGGTCCGCCATGTTCAAGAAAGAACATACATATTCACACATGCATCTTTAGTGTTTAGACTTGTGATGTACTTATATTGACAGAATCTTCCTTAGTATATGGGCAGTTCCCATTAGTACTATCTTTTGTATTTCTCCTATACGCGGGTTTCCTGGGATTTGCGATAAGTAATCATTAGCCCCCTTAGGTATCATTCCCAAAGCGCCTACAACCACTGGTATTGTTTTAGTTCTCAATTTCCACATTTTTCCAATTTCTATCTCCAGGTCCTTATACTTGCTCAATTTTTCAAATGTTTTTATAGATACATTCTTGTCTATTGGAACAGACATATCAATTAGCAGGCATACCCTCTTTTGAAAGTCTTTCAATATTATATCAGGTCTGTTTGCATCTATTTTTCGGTCTGTTTGGATGCTAAAGTTCCACAAGATTGAGATGTGATCTTTTTCAAGTATGGGAGGTGGTTGATGCTCCCACCAATTCTTTTGATGGGGCAGGTCAAAATGCTTACACATTATCCAATGTATGTATTGTGCAGCTCTGTCATGCCTGTTTAGGTATTCGGTTGGAGCTATAGGACTGCACATTGAAATTATATGGTCAATGGTCTCTGGTTGTTTTTTGCATACACGGCATAATGGGCTGCACCCATTTTTTATTATGTTGGCTTGGTAATTTTTTGTTGGCAGACACTGATCTTGTGCCGATATAATCAGTCCTTCAGTCTCCGATTTCAGTCCAGAGGATGCCAACCACTGATGGGTTAAAGTTTTGTCAACATCAGGATTGTTAGCTCGCTCTGTGTATTTTCCATACAGAGGCTTTTCTTGCCATTTCTTAGCCAGTTTCTGTAGCAGTTCTTTCTTTGCAGTTGCTTTTACCTGCTTTGCTTTTTCTGTGTTTTCCATTTCAGCAGTAAATGGGACTTCTGAGATTTGTAGTCCATTACTG
>CAXHJY010001679.1:20000-22500 GCA_964016885.1 Eledone cirrhosa
CAGGTTATTCGTATAAAAATTTATATAAATAATTTTGGTGAGTATATATGTTGTTTTATCAATAGATAGATAATTTAAACATTTTTTTTATATATATGTTAAGTGTTTCGATGAATTTCTTGTTTACATCTTCAATATATAGTTTAAAAAAAGGAAGTAGTTCTATTTTTATTATAGAAGATTATTTTGTACATTCTATAGTTCCATCTAGATAGGAATACATTTACAAAATTTACGAAGTTAACAAAATTATACAGAAAATTTAATATTTATGTAAAGTTTAGTTGTTACTTAGAAGAAATGTTTAAGCGTGTAACATTATAAAGGAAAAGATAACTCCAATATTTCTTAGTTAAAATAGTTACATTTGTCGTTTATACTAGAATTTACTTTAAGAAAATATTCAATTAAGATATATGCATTTAAGTTGTATATAAAACATATGTATAAAAATGTTATATATTATTTTGTATATGATTTTAAAAAATCCTATATTACATATTTTCTAAGATAAAAATTCTTTTACATATGTATTTAGATAGCATTACTTACATTTATGCATATGTTAATGTCTATATAGTCTATTAGGAAGAAATATTACAGACATCAACAGTATATACAGAAACATCATTAAAACTATCACAAAAAGATATATTTCAAAATATCATTTAAAAAAGCCCTTTAAAAAGAATATCATTTGAAAAATATTGAAAAAACGCCACAAAACATAGTGAAGACATAGAATGTAAACAAGTGAGATATATATAATATTTTCTATAGATTATAGATACTTCTGAACGTTTTAGATTGGCGATGTCTTTTTATTAATAGAATTTTGATTGGTAAGTATATGAAATATTTCCTCAATACTCAAATGATAAATTCTTGAGAGAGCCATATTTCGGTATGCGGGCGCTTTAGAAATCGTTCCCCCAAGAGATTGAATAGTCAATATGATTGTCTTTGAAGTACCAAATTAGATGTGAGAGTGATGTTGAACATTTTTTGTCTGATTTATTAAATGTATGTTTGTGATTACACCAGCGTTCCTTAAATTTTGTAGAAGTGGCTCCTATATAGTTATATTTTTTTATTTAGGCAGTTATTCTGTAAAGGGCAATTTAATTCGTTTCTACAGTTACATTTTCTAGAGTTGTTGTCTATAGGAACGGTACGATTATTATTAGCATTAATACTGTTATTAGTAATATTAATATTGTTATTTTGGTTTATTTGGTTTGTGTTTAAATTTAAGTTTCTATTATTAATTCTATTAATATTTTGTGCTATGTTTATAGTAGTAGAGTAAGATAGTTTTATAGTATGTCTGTTAAAAATAGAGTAGTATCTATTGGATTTAGGAAAACACTTATCCAATGCTTTGAAAAATAGGTTTGCTACAGGTATTTTAACTCCTAATGAGATTGGGGGAGAGTACCAAATAATATTTCTAGTTCTAGTTCTTTTGTTTGATTTACTATTTATATTAAATTGCTTATTATTATTATTATTATTATTATTACAGTTGCATTTATCTTGCTTTATGTTCATACGAGTTATCACCAAGTCACAACCAGTGACCTCAAGAGACAACAAGGTCCGCCATGTTCAAGAAAGAACATACATATTCACACATGCATCTTTAGTGTTTAGACTTGTGATGTACTTATATTGACAGAATCTTCCTTAGTATATGGGCAGTTCCCATTAGTACTATCTTTTGTATTTCTCCTATACGCGGGTTTCCTGGGATTTGCGATAAGTAATCATTAGCCCCCTTAGGTATCATTCCCAAAGCGCCTACAACCACTGGTATTGTTTTAGTTCTCAATTTCCACATTTTTCCAATTTCTATCTCCAGGTCCTTATACTTGCTCAATTTTTCAAATGTTTTTATAGATACATTCTTGTCTATTGGAACAGACATATCAATTAGCAGGCATACCCTCTTTTGAAAGTCTTTCAATATTATATCAGGTCTGTTTGCATCTATTTTTCGGTCTGTTTGGATGCTAAAGTTCCACAAGATTGAGATGTGATCTTTTTCAAGTATGGGAGGTGGTTGATGCTCCCACCAATTCTTTTGATGGGGCAGGTCAAAATGCTTACACATTATCCAATGTATGTATTGTGCAGCTCTGTCATGCCTGTTTAGGTATTCGGTTGGAGCTATAGGACTGCACATTGAAATTATATGGTCAATGGTCTCTGGTTGTTTTTTGCATACACGGCATAATGGGCTGCACCCATTTTTTATTATGTTGGCTTGGTAATTTTTTGTTGGCAGACACTGATCTTGTGCCGATATAATCAGTCCTTCAGTCTCCGATTTCAGTCCAGAGGATGCCAACCACTGATGGGTTAAAGTTTTGTCAACATCAGGATTGTTAGCTCGCTCTGTGTATTTTCCATACAGAGGCTTTTCTTGCCATTTCTTAGCCAGTTTCTGTAGCAGTTCTTTCTTTGCAGTTGCTTTTACCTGCTTTGCTTTTTCTGTGTT
>CAXHJY010001679.1:27500-32500 GCA_964016885.1 Eledone cirrhosa
TATTTTACTTTATTATATTACAACAGGTTATTCGTATAAAAATTTATATAAATAATTTTGGTGAGTATATATGTTGTTTTATCAATAGATAGATAATTTAAACATTTTTTTTATATATATGTTAAGTGTTTCGATGAATTTCTTGTTTACATCTTCAATATATAGTTTAAAAAAAGGAAGTAGTTCTATTTTTATTATAGAAGATTATTTTGTACATTCTATAGTTCCATCTAGATAGGAATACATTTACAAAATTTACGAAGTTAACAAAATTATACAGAAAATTTAATATTTATGTAAAGTTTAGTTGTTACTTAGAAGAAATGTTTAAGCGTGTAACATTATAAAGGAAAAGATAACTCCAATATTTCTTAGTTAAAATAGTTACATTTGTCGTTTATACTAGAATTTACTTTAAGAAAATATTCAATTAAGATATATGCATTTAAGTTGTATATAAAACATATGTATAAAAATGTTATATATTATTTTGTATATGATTTTAAAAAATCCTATATTACATATTTTCTAAGATAAAAATTCTTTTACATATGTATTTAGATAGCATTACTTACATTTATGCATATGTTAATGTCTATATAGTCTATTAGGAAGAAATATTACAGACATCAACAGTATATACAGAAACATCATTAAAACTATCACAAAAAGATATATTTCAAAATATCATTTAAAAAAGCCCTTTAAAAAGAATATCATTTGAAAAATATTGAAAAAACGCCACAAAACATAGTGAAGACATAGAATGTAAACAAGTGAGATATATATAATATTTTCTATAGATTATAGATACTTCTGAACGTTTTAGATTGGCGATGTCTTTTTATTAATAGAATTTTGATTGGTAAGTATATGAAATATTTCCTCAATACTCAAATGATAAATTCTTGAGAGAGCCATATTTCGGTATGCGGGCGCTTTAGAAATCGTTCCCCCAAGAGATTGAATAGTCAATATGATTGTCTTTGAAGTACCAAATTAGATGTGAGAGTGATGTTGAACATTTTTTGTCTGATTTATTAAATGTATGTTTGTGATTACACCAGCGTTCCTTAAATTTTGTAGAAGTGGCTCCTATATAGTTATATTTTTTTATTTAGGCAGTTATTCTGTAAAGGGCAATTTAATTCGTTTCTACAGTTACATTTTCTAGAGTTGTTGTCTATAGGAACGGTACGATTATTATTAGCATTAATACTGTTATTAGTAATATTAATATTGTTATTTTGGTTTATTTGGTTTGTGTTTAAATTTAAGTTTCTATTATTAATTCTATTAATATTTTGTGCTATGTTTATAGTAGTAGAGTAAGATAGTTTTATAGTATGTCTGTTAAAAATAGAGTAGTATCTATTGGATTTAGGAAAACACTTATCCAATGCTTTGAAAAATAGGTTTGCTACAGGTATTTTAACTCCTAATGAGATTGGGGGAGAGTACCAAATAATATTTCTAGTTCTAGTTCTTTTGTTTGATTTACTATTTATATTAAATTGCTTATTATTATTATTATTATTATTATTACAGTTGCATTTATCTTGCTTTATGTTCATACGAGTTATCACCAAGTCACAACCAGTGACCTCAAGAGACAACAAGGTCCGCCATGTTCAAGAAAGAACATACATATTCACACATGCATCTTTAGTGTTTAGACTTGTGATGTACTTATATTGACAGAATCTTCCTTAGTATATGGGCAGTTCCCATTAGTACTATCTTTTGTATTTCTCCTATACGCGGGTTTCCTGGGATTTGCGATAAGTAATCATTAGCCCCCTTAGGTATCATTCCCAAAGCGCCTACAACCACTGGTATTGTTTTAGTTCTCAATTTCCACATTTTTCCAATTTCTATCTCCAGGTCCTTATACTTGCTCAATTTTTCAAATGTTTTTATAGATACATTCTTGTCTATTGGAACAGACATATCAATTAGCAGGCATACCCTCTTTTGAAAGTCTTTCAATATTATATCAGGTCTGTTTGCATCTATTTTTCGGTCTGTTTGGATGCTAAAGTTCCACAAGATTGAGATGTGATCTTTTTCAAGTATGGGAGGTGGTTGATGCTCCCACCAATTCTTTTGATGGGGCAGGTCAAAATGCTTACACATTATCCAATGTATGTATTGTGCAGCTCTGTCATGCCTGTTTAGGTATTCGGTTGGAGCTATAGGACTGCACATTGAAATTATATGGTCAATGGTCTCTGGTTGTTTTTTGCATACACGGCATAATGGGCTGCACCCATTTTTTATTATGTTGGCTTGGTAATTTTTTGTTGGCAGACACTGATCTTGTGCCGATATAATCAGTCCTTCAGTCTCCGATTTCAGTCCAGAGGATGCCAACCACTGATGGGTTAAAGTTTTGTCAACATCAGGATTGTTAGCTCGCTCTGTGTATTTTCCATACAGAGGCTTTTCTTGCCATTTCTTAGCCAGTTTCTGTAGCAGTTCTTTCTTTGCAGTTGCTTTTACCTGCTTTGCTTTTTCTGTGTTTTCCATTTCAGCAGTAAATGGGACTTCTGAGATTTGTAGTCCATTACTGTATCTTTGTGCATCTTTTGTAATGGAATATGATCTTTTGATGCTTTCGTGTTTCAAAACGAGTTTGATCATCCAATCATGTGATTCCCTTAGATATGTAGATAATCCAATTGTTGCAGTTTTCAACGCAATGTCTAACTGGATTAACCCACGTCCTCCTTCTTTCCTAGGGAGATATATTCTATCTATATCTGCCTTAGGGTGATGCATTCTGTGCATGGTTAAGAATTTTAGAATTTTTGTATCGAGCCTACGGATCTCTGTGCTTGACCAGTTGATGACATTGTAACTGTAGGTTACTACTTATTATTATTATTATTATTATTATTATTATTATTATTATTATTATTATAGTAAGTTTTAGGATGATTTTGCATGTTATTGTTATCTAAGTATTTAACTTTATTCATGAAGCCAGCTCTATGTAAAGCATCATTATAATATTCTGCCTTATTTTCAAAAATACTTTTATTAGCTGAAACGCGTGAAATTCGTTGTTGGACACTATTGACAATAGCATTTTTTTACATTTCTAGGATGGTTAGAATGGAAGCTTACATAGTTTAGGTTTTCATTAATCTTATGGTAAGGGTAATATAGACCTGAGCTAAGGTTTAAAGTGACATCTAAGAAGTTAAGTTTTATTATTCTCAATTTCTAATTTAAGGTTATAATTATTGAAAAATTCTATGATAATTTTCTTTTTCCTATTAAGTTCGCTATTGCTATGGTTGTCAACTATAAGTAACATATCGTCGCGATATAAACCTCCGGCCATCTCTGGCATTTTTCTATGTAGTACATTAAGAATAAATATTCCTACGAGGTCTGTTACTTGGGCTGAGTCAGATGATCCCATTGTGATATCGAAATTGTTCTGTCTATCAGCCCTAGTCCAGAGATGGTTATTAAATTCAATTAGGGTTTTACGTGCGGTTAAAATGATATTTATTTCATCACTAGATAAGGCAATATGTTTTGAAGCGTAAATAAGTGCCTTATTAAGTAAATTAGGGGTAACATTTTCTTACACCCTAATTATATTTTAATAATAATAGTCTATTTCTAACTATAATGTATTTTTTTCTTATATTCATTCCTTAAATTTTCTTACACCCTAATATTAATATTAACCTATCTCTCTTCCCTTAAACAAATTATCCTAATAATTATTTAAATTTACCTAGCGTCTAAATATAACGATCTTTTTCAACTTCATGTCAGCCTCATTAACATGTTCATCCTAAGATTTGAAATTTCTTTCACTATTCAAACAGAACTTAAAACTATTAGTTCTTGTTTTTTGGATACGTCACTATTTATAAAACAACTTTTGTATTTTATCTGATGAGAGTGTACCAAAATTGTGGTGCCCTTGAAATATATATAATAAAATAAATATGGTTTTATAAAGATAGTTTCCATTTATTAATATCATTGATATAATACTCCAGAAGAATCTTGTAGAGTGCTTCGAATCTGTTATAATTAAATTTGTTAAATAACCAACAAATTAAATGACTCTTTGCTTGTATATATATATATATATATATAAATTATATTATGTAATTATATATATACATATATAAATTATATTATGTAATTATATATATATATATATATAAATTATATTATGTAATTATATATATATATATAAATTATATTATGTAATTATATATATATAAATTATATTATGTAATTATATATATATATAAATTATGTAATTATATATATATATATAAATTATATTATGTAATTATATATATATATATATATATATATATATATATATATATAAATTATATTATGTAATTATATATATATATATATAAATTATATTATGTAATTATATATATATAAATTATATTATGTAATTATATATATAAATTATATTATGTAATTATATATATATATATATATATATATATATATATATATATATATAAAAATTATATTATGTAATTATATATATATAAATTATATTATATAATTATATATATAATATATATATATATATATATATATATATATATATATATATATATATGTGTGTGTGTGTGTACAAAAGCAAACAGAAATAACAAAGGAAGTGACAGTACAATGCAGAAATATATTATTAGATTTATACATGATATAGGAGGAAAAGAGTCTTAACGTTTCAGATACTTGTCCTTCATTAGAAAATAGAATGAGAAATTATAGAAGCAATAAAAAAAAATTGAGATGTTAGATAAAAATATTTTTCTTTAGCATCTCAATTTTCTACTTTTTTAAAAATTTCTCATTCTGTTTTCTGATGAAGAACAAGTGTCCGACGTTAAGACTCTTTTCCTCCTATATCAAGCGTAAATCTAATAATATATTTCTGCATTGTACTGTCACTTCCTTTGTTATTTCTGTTTGCTTTTTGCAGCTCGTCCCTTCAATCT
>CAXHJY010001679.1:37500-40000 GCA_964016885.1 Eledone cirrhosa
TTTGGTTACTCCGGAGTAGTGTAAAATAAAGTTAAATAAAAGTCAAATGATTAAAATTTAGCTTCGTTTATTACTGCTATATATATTATGACTATTACTGCTATATATATTATGACTCCAGTTCCTCAGTGAAATAACAACCCAACAAGGAACTGGGCATATCAGAGTATTGACAATATTATACACCTAAACAACATATGTACTTGTCTATACCATACTAATTCAAACTGCCTGAAGAGGTCACAGCCAAAGATGGCTGTCACTGAAATATATATAGCAGTAATAAACGAAGCTAAATTTTAATCATTTGACTTTTATTTAACTTTATTTTATATAGTATATATATATATATAGTATATATATATATATATAGTATACATAGTATATATAGTATATATATATATATATAGTATATATATATATAGTATACATAGTATATATAGTATATATATAGTATATATATATATATATATAGTATACATGTATATATAGTATATATATATATATATATATATGGTATATATATATATATATAGTATATATATATATATATATATATAGTATATATATATATATAGTATATATATAGTATATATATATATATATATAGTATATATATATATATATAGTATATATTTATATATATAGTATATATATATATATAGTATACATAGTATATATATATATATATAGTATACATAGTATATATAGTATATATATATATATAGTATTCATAGTATATATAGTATATATATATATATATAGTATACATAGTATATATAGTATATATATATATATAGTATTCATAGTATATATATATATATATAGTATATATATATATAGTATATATATATAGTATATATATATATATATATAGTATATATATATAGTATATATATATATATAGTATATATATATAGTATATATATATAGTATATATATATATATATAGTATATATATAGTATATATATATATAGTATATATATATATAGTATATATATATATATAGTATATATATATATATAGTATATATATATATAGTATATATATATATATATAGTATATATATATATATATAGTATATATATATATATATATAGTATATATATATATATAGTATATATATAGTATATATATATATATAGTATATATATATAGTATATATATATAGTATATATATATAGTATATATATTTATATATATAGATATATAGTATATATATATATATAGTATATATATATAGTATATATATTTATATATATAGATATATAGTATATATATATAGTATATATATATATAGTATATATATATAGTATATATATATAGTATATATATTGTATATATATATATAGTACATATATAGTATATATATATATATAGTATATATATATAGTATATATATATATAGTATATATATATATATATATAGTATATATGTATATATATATATATATATATTGTATATATGTATATATATATATATATAGTATATATATAGTATATATATATATATAGTATATATATAGTATGTATATATATATATATATATATATATAGTATGTATATATATATATATATATATATATAGTATGTATATATATATATATATATACTATATATATAGATATAGTATATATATATAGTATATAGATATAGTATATATATATAGTATATAGATATAGTATATATATATAGTATATATATATAGTATATAGATATAGTATATATATATAGTATATATATATAGTATATAGATATAGTATATATATATAGTATATATATATAGTATATATATATAGTATATATATATAGTATATATATATAGTATATATATATAGTATATAGATATAGTATATAGATATAGTATATATATATAGTATATATATATAGTATATATATATAGTATATATATATAGTATATAGATATAGTATATAGATATAGTATATAGATATAGTATATATATATAGTATATATATATAGTATATATATATAGTATATAGTATATATATATAGTATATATATATAGTATATATATATAGTATATATATATAGTATATATATATAGTATATATATATAGTATATATATATAGTATATATATATAGTATATATATATAGTATATATTTATAGTATATATTTATAGTATATATATATAGTATATATATATAGTATATATATATAGTATATATATATAGTATATATATATAGTATATATATATAGTATATATATATAGTATATATATATAGTATATATATATAGTATATATATATATAGTATATATATATATAGTATATATATATAGTATATATATATATAGTATATATATATATAGTATATAAATATATAGTATATATATATAGTATATATATATATAGTATATATATATAGTATATATATATATAGTATATATATATATAGTATATATATATAGTATATATATATATAGTATATATATATATAGTATATATATATATAGTATATATATATAGTATATATA
>CAXHJY010001679.1:50000-56284 GCA_964016885.1 Eledone cirrhosa
TGTCAAAGGGCAAAGGAGCTCTTAAGAGTCAATGGCCATCCAAAATCACCGGGAGAGATGACCCCTTAGCCTTTGTCAAGGCAGAATTCTAGGAGAAGGAAAACTCTGATATAACACCTGCAACCCTGATGGTATCCAATGATGTTGACTTGTTCTTCTTTTTGGTAAATATCATCTTGGTTAAGAGAGTGGGACTGGCTTTGTGCAGTGCCTTTGCTCACTATAAAAGCTTCACGGCACAGGCATTGCTTTATATCTGGAGATCTCTCTGCACTTGTCGTCACATGGTACCATGGGCCCAGCACTATGTGTCAATAATTGTCACAAGTGTAGTGTTTGTACCAGAGTTTTCAAGTCGCTGGCTGGAATAAAAAGTCACATTCGTTCAGCGCATCGGTAGGGGTTCTCCTACATGTATATAAAGTAGTGGCCGTACTCGAAAACGAGTTGGCAGCCACCATATATATGTGTGTGTGTGTATGTATGTGTGTATATATATATGTGTGTGTGTGTATGTGTATACATACACATACATACACACTGGCTGGACTAAAAAGTCACACTCGTTGGGTTCTCCTACATGGATATAATGTAGTGGCCGTACTCGAAAACGAGTTGGCAGCCACCATATATATATATATATATGTGTGTGTGTATATGTGTATATATATGTGTGTGTGTGTATGTATGTATGTGTATATACGTGTGTGTATGTATGTATATGTGTATATATGTGTGTGTGTATGTATATACATTTATGTATGTGCATATATATATATATATGTGTGTATGTATGTATACGTATGTGTGTCTATATGTGTGTATGCGTATGTATATTTATATGTGTATGTATGTGTGTATACATGTTTGTGTGTATAATGTGTATGTATGTATGTATGTATGTATATATGCATGTGTGTGTATGTATACATATGTTTGTGTGTGTATGTGTATGTATATATATGTGTGTTTGTGTATGTAGACATGTTTGTCTGTGTATATATATATGACTATGTATATACATGCTTGTGTGTGTATATATATATATACATATATATATATATATATGTGTATGTATACATGCTTGTGTATATATATATGAGTATGTGTATGTATACATGCTTCTTAATCATCATCATCATCATCATTTTACGTCCACTTTTCCCTGCTTGCAAGGGTGGGACAGGATCTGATTCTGGCTTGATTTCTACAGCTGGATGCCCTTCCTAACACCAACCTCATTTACAGTGAGTGCTGGGTGCTTTTTTGCTGTGGCACCTCCACGGCCACTTTACAGTGAGTGCTGGGTGCTTTTTTACTGTGGCACCTCCACGGCCACTTTACAGTGAGGGCTGGGTGCTTTTTTGCTGTGGCACCTCCACGGCCACTTTACAGTGAGGGCTGGGTGCTTTTTTGCTGTGGCACCTCCACGGCCACTTTACAGTGAGGGCTGGGTGCTTTTTTACTGTGGCACCTCCACGGCCACTTTACAGTGAGGGCTGGGTGCTTTTTTGCTGTGGCACCTCCACGGCCACTTTACAGTGAGGGCTGGGTGCTTTTTTGCTGTGGCACCTCCACGGCCACTTTACAGTGAGGGCTGGGTGCTTTTTTACTGTGGCACCTCCACGGCCACTTTACAGTGAGGGCTGGGTGCTTTTTTGCTGTGGCACCTCCATGTCCACTTTGCAGTGGAATGATAGGGACCCCAGTCCCTATCATCTCATTTCTACAGCTGAGTAAACTGGAGCAATGTGAAATAAAGTGTCTTGCTCAAGGAAACAACACATCACCTGGTCTGAGGATTGAACTCACAACCTTTCGATTGCACTAAGCCATGTGCCTCTATTATATATATATATATATATGAGTATGTGTATGTTTACATGCTTGTGTGTATATATATGAGTAGAGGTGTTTGTGGCTCAGTGCTTACAGAGTTCAGTTCACAAACATTAATGGTTGATGTTGGTGGTAGGCCGTGTTCTTGAGCAAGACACTTGTTTCTACCTTGCAGACACACACACACACACAGACACACACACACACACACACACACACACACAAATACACAGACACTCACTCACACACACAGACAGACACAAACCAACTCACACACACACATACACTCACACACACAGACACACTCACTCACACAGACACTCACACACACTCACACCAACATAGACACTCACAGATACACACACACTCAGATGCACACACACACAGACGTAGTCACTCACACACACACGCGCACACAAACACACTCACACAAACACACTCACACAGACGCACTCATACATTCACTCACACACAGACACAGATACAAACATACAGACACACTCACATAGACACTCACACAGACTCACACACACACAGACACTCATACACACACAG
The DNA here is from genome assembly GCA_964016885.1 of Eledone cirrhosa. Classification (NCBI taxonomy): domain Eukaryota; kingdom Metazoa; phylum Mollusca; class Cephalopoda; order Octopoda; family Eledonidae; genus Eledone; species Eledone cirrhosa. The sequence continues at coordinate 52,395 of CAXHJY010001679.1, forward strand.
ACACAGATACAGACACACAAACACACACACACACACACACACACTTACACACACATATGTTAAGCTTGTCATGGAGAAATTACACAAACAACTTAGACTTGTAATTTTTGTCTTATTTTAGAGTTTTATAGTTGTCACAAGATGAAAAGCAGGGCATTGACTCAACGACCTTCTTTTAACCCCTTTGTTAACATAATTCTAATGAAAGACTCTATGTCATTGACCCTTTTCAAGGTTTCTAATGAGAGACACAGTCTATGCTAGGTGTGTGCAACACATTCCATTGGCTGGCCACTCTTGAACATTGCAACAACTATTAGGAGGCCATTAACCCTTTAGCATTTACATTACTCTATATATACTATTGTATTTTCATGGTAAAGGCTTTAACTCACAAAATTATTGCACATAATATTGAATCTATGTGATTTTGATATTATTTATTTTGAGAACAATACCTTAACATCAGTATGAGCGACTGGTTAGAGCCGGTTTGAACACAAAGCGGTGAGAGAATTCTGGTCAGATACAGCCAATTTGAACAGAAAGAGGTGAGAGAATTCTGGCCAGTTACAGCCAATTTGAACAGAAAGAGGTGAGAGAATTCTGGCCAGTTACATACAGCCAGTTTGAACAGAAAGAGGTGAGAGAATTCTGGCCAGTTACAGCCAGTTTGAACAGAAAGAGGTGAGAGAATTCTGGCCAGATACAACCAGTTTGAACAGAAAGAGGTGAGAGAATTCTGGCCAGTTACAGCCAGTTTGAACAGAAAGAGGTGAGAGAATTCTGGCCAGATACAGCCAGTTTGAACAGAAAGAGGTGAGAGAATTCTGGCCAGTTACAGCCAGTTTGAACAGAAAGAGGTGAGAGAATTCTGGCCAGTTACAGCCAGTTTGAACAGAAAGAGGTGAGAGAATTCTGGCCAGTTACAGCCAGTTTGAACAGAAAGAGGTGAGAGAATTCTGGCCAGATACAGCCAGTTTGAACAGAAAGAGGTGAGAGAATTCTGGCCAGTTACAGCCAGTTTGAACAGAAAGAGGTGAGAGAATTCTGGCCAGTTACAGCCAGTTTGAACAGAAAGAGGTGAGAGAATTCTGGCCAGATACAGCCAGTTTGAACAGAAAGAGGTGAGAGAATTCTGGCCAGTTACAGCCAGTTTGAACAGAAAGAGATGTGAGAATTCTGGCCAGTTACAGCCAGTTTGAACAGATTTCTAACAAAAGACACTGTCCATGTTATTAACCCTTTCATTACCATATTTCTAATGAAAGACACTGTCTATGTCATTAACCCTTTCATTACCATATTTTTAATCAAAGACACTACCTATGTCATTAACTCTTTATTTCCTTTACATTCAAATATCGTTTAGGTTAGCTTTGTCAGAAACTATTATTACTATGTCAGAAACTATTATTAAAACATCTATTGTTTATTGTTTAGTGATGGTTAATTCAAAGATAAAAAATGTAAAACAAATTCCAGTGATTTCGTGTTTGTGAAAGTAGTTTTACATTTACCCCCCCCCCCCCCTCACTCTGTTGTACACTCCACCCCACTCCACCTCACTCTGTTGTACACTCCACCCTACTTCACCACACTCTGTTGTACATTTACACACCACCTCACCTCACTCTGTTGTATTGATAAATCATATTATTTATTTTAAGAACAATACCTTAACATCAGTATGAGTGGCCAGTTAAGGCTGGTTTGAACAGAAAGAGGTGAGAGAATTCTGGCCAGATATGCTGGTTTAATGCTAAAGGGTTAAGCCTGTTGGAGCCTATCCCCCTCTCTAGGACTGAATTGAGTAGATTTCTTCAAGGAAAGGATATAGGGTGACAGAAGGAAAGACATATAGAAGAAGATCAACCCAGTATGAGACTGGTATTATATTTGTATGTATGTATGGAGTCGTAGAAGTGCTGTAGTGACATAGAGCATTTCTTGGGCACTTTCTCTCACCCTTTTTTGTTCAAACCGGCCATAACCAGCCGCTCTTACTGATGTTAAGGTATTGTTCTCAAAATACATATCAAAATCTCATAGATTCGATGTTATGTGAGGTAAAGCCTTTACTGTGACAATACAATAGTATATATAGAGTAATGTAAATGTTATGTGAGATATTATGTGAGGTAAAGCCTTTACTGTGACAATACAATAGTATATATAGAGTAATGTAAATGTTATGTGAGATATTATGTGAGGTAAAGCCTTCACTGTGAAAATATAATAGTATATATAGCGTAATGTAAATGTTATGTGAGATATTATGTGAGGTAAAGCCTTCACTGTGAAAATACAATAGTATATATAGAGTAATGTAAATGTTATTGAGATATTATGTGAGGTAAAGCCTTCACTGTGAAAATACAATAGTATATATAGAGTAATGTAAATGTTATGTGAGATATTATGTGAGGTAAAGCCTTTACTGTGAAAATACACTAGTATATATAGAGTAATGTAAATGTTATGTGAGATATTATGTGAGGTAAAGCCTTCACTGTGAAAATATAATAGTATATATAGCGTAATGTAAATGTTATGTGAGATATTATGTGAGGTAAAGCCTTCACTGTGAAAATACAATAGTATATATAGAGTAATGTAAATGTTATGTGAGATATTATGTGAGGTAAAGCCTTTACAATGAAAATACACTAGTATATATAGAGTAATGTAAATGTTATGTGAGATATTATGTGAGGTAAAGCCTTTACCATGAAAATATAATAGTATATATAGAGTAATGTAAATGTTATGTGAGATATTATGTGAGGTAAAGCCTTTACCATGAAAATATAATAGTATATATAGAGTAATGTAAATGTTATGTGAGGTAAAGACTTCACTGTGAAAATACAATAGTATATATAGAGTAATGTAAATGTTATGTGAGATATTATGTGAGGTAAAGCCTTTACCATGAAAATATAATAGTATATATAGAGTAATGTAAATGTTATGTGAGATATTATGTGAGGTAAAGCCTTTACCATGAAAATATAATAGTATATATAGAGTAATGTAAATGTTATGTGAGGTATTATGTGAGGTAAAGACTTCACTGTGAAAATACAATAGTATATATAGAGTAATGTGAATGTTATGTGAGATATTATGTGAGGTAAAGCCTTTACTACGAAAATATAATAGTTTATATAGAGTAATGTAATGCTAAAGAGTTAAGCCTATCTAATTTCTAGATCTGAACACAACTGATTTCTTCCAGAGAAGGATAGAAGGAATGTGAGGAAGAGATATTGAAGAACAATCAACCCCAGTACTTAACTGGTACTTTTTTATTGACCTTGAAATGATGAAAGGTAAAGTTGACCTTGACAGGCTTTAAGAGCAGAGAGCCGGATAAATACAGCAAAGCATTCTATCTGACAACTCTGTCAATTGTCGCTTTGTTTAATAGAAAATATCTAATAACAGGTTTGTTAATTCAAATGTTTATAGTATCTTTACTAGTGGACAGATTGTTGTGAAAATGTGTTGTATTAGAGTAAAGCTTTTAATATTTAATGAGATGTAGTCATTGTTTGCAATGTTGTGAAAATTTCTTAATATCCTGTAATTTAGTAGAAAATATTTAATAAATTCAAATGTTTATAGTATTTTCACTGGTGGTCAGATTGTTGTGGAAATTTGTAGTATTAGAGTAAAGACTGTAATTAATAATTTAATGAGATGTAGTCATTGTTTCTAAAAATAATGATAAATAGCAAAGCTTGGTAATTAATTTTAAAAATCCTGTAATCATTTATTAGAAAATATCTCCCCCAAAATCCAGATTAATACAAACTCCCAAGAAATCTCCTATGCAATGTAATCTTGTAGGATACCAGCTAACCCTACAAAGGTGTGAGCTGTAA
>CAXHJY010001680.1:7500-17500 GCA_964016885.1 Eledone cirrhosa
CATAACGAAAATACCATGTATTGATTAAGAAAAGAAACTAGAAAGTAGATGATGATATTTGAGCTACATATGTCACTTCGATTCTGAAGATCGATTAATATATGAGGCAGTAAAATGGACAGTCCTTGATATCAATAGAAGAGAAAGACCAAGATCCATTTGGCTGAATAGAATGCAAAGAGAAATGGACCACGACTGGATAGAGACTGGAAGAGAAGCACGGGGTACAGCGAGAGTATGTGAAGATCTTTTGAGGCAGTTGGTGTTGAGAGTATTAGAGTAACATACATATAGAGATATATGTGTGAGAGTGTGTGTAGTGTGTGTGTGTGTGTCGGTTTCTGCCTATCTATATGTATGTATGTATGTGCCTAACTGAAAATGTTTTCCCAAGTTCTCTATTAAATAAATATTGATATTATCAACGTCTGCTTGCGGCGGACATATTGAATTTTTTCCATTTTCTTTCTTTCTTCTTTTCCTCTTCTATTTATTATCATTATTTTTAATGCAATAATAATTATTATTGTTGTTGTGGGGATTGTTGTTGTTGTGGGGATTATTGTTGTGGTGGTGGTGATTGTTGTTGTTGTGATTGTTGTTGTTTAACCCTAGGTCTGTTCAAATCAACCATCTTGCCATTCTTTTTAGTATTGCACACACACACACACACACACACACACACACACACACACACACACACACACACACACACACACACACACACACACACACACACACACACACACACACACACACACTCTCTCTCTCTCTCTCTCTCTCTCTCTCTCTCTCTCTCTCTCTCTCTCTCTCTCTCTCTCTCTCTCTCTCTCTCTCTCTCTCTCTCTCTCTCTCTAGAAATGGTTTATGCTTGACCGTAAGGCCTAATTTATCTACACTCTGCTTTCATTAAAGTTGAATAGTAGTCTTACTAATCGAGATAAGTAACATCTTATGAATATGTGTGAGAGAGAGAGGGGGTGGGGCAGACAGACGTTGTGAGATCCTGAAGCTGTTCATAGATGGTTGTAAGACGTGGGAAAAATATTAGCAAAGCTGTCGGCTACAGTCGACCACTCTTATCTTATAATCACTTCAGTAGCTTACAAGATGATATCTTGTGACCAAAGGCACGACCACATATGACACAGCCCAGACACACACACACACACACACTATATATATATATATATATATATATATATATATATATAGTTTTGTATAATATATCATATAGTTTGTACGGTACCTTACGTTTCATAAAATGAAATCGTATGAAATTTTATTGACACGAAATTGCTTGAACCAAGCCGTGGTTCACTGCGGTTTAATGATCTTTAAAGATACGAATATGATGAATACATCCTATATTTATCTATTTTATATCGAAGTTTTTTAACAATACCGTCGTAGGATAATGATGTGCAGTGGGTTAATCTCGTTTATTGATATTAACAATGGCGTGACTGACAGGAAAATATTTGTACACTTCAGGCGATACATATATCACGAGGGGCTTCGCTGGAAGACAAATGCTTATCAATTTCCTCACCGATGTTTAATTCTTTGGTCGATATACATTACCGAAAGATACACACACACACGTATGTATGTGTCGGACCTTCGTCAATTGCGAAGATGATTGTTCTGGTTGTCTGATCAAGGGAGTAACCTGTTCATGAAATTAACTCGCAAATGGCTGATCATTTCACAGCCACGTGTACCAATAACGTAGTTTTCTGGCAGATTAAACATGACAGTGTGTGACTTGGCTGGGTTTTTTAATTATAGGTACAGTCAACCTCGTATTATAGTGAAATTGACTGAGTATTTCACAGACACGTGGATCCGTTAACTTAATTTTGGGGACATTAAGCAAGTCACTGTGAATAACCTTTTGAATTAAGCTGTAACTCATTTTTGCCAGCTAAATGGATGGGTGTAACATGAAATAAAGTGTCTTGCTGAAGGACACAATGTACATACATTTATGCTTACATACGTACATATGTACACAGGTGCGCGCTAATAGCAGGGGGAGACAAAAGTTAGTTTTGACTTAAATATTAGGTAAAAATTAAACTAAAATATTTGTTTCTATTTTTTTGGCACAAGGCCAGCAATTACCCAGTACATTACTGGTACTTTATTTTATCGACCCTGTAAGGATGAAAGGCAAAGTTAACCTCGGCGGGATTTGAACTCAGATCATAAAGTGACATAACTATGCTAGAAAGCATGGTGTCTGACCAAAATAATATAAATTAGAAACTCTATCTTCTTCCTCCTCCTCTTCCTCCTCCTCTTGGAGACGGATGTTTTGGAGTTCCAAAGTCATTTACGACGGTTTTGAAGGCCAGATTCGTTCAAAACACATAAAAAATCATAGGAGAAGCATAAATTTCGCCTTCAAAGTTCTATCAACTTTGAGATGAAAATAAAATGCTTACTGTTATGCCAAATGACAATATACAAGCTAGGAAACAATAATTCTGAATATATAAAATTTCTTTTTGTTTTTTCTTTGTTAGTGAATATAACATTAATTACAATTTCTTATTTATATGAACTGGATATTTTAACCACTAAAATGGTTCCGTTAATCATCTGTTACTCAATAAAATTCAACTGAACGTATGAATAATAGTGACTGAAGGTTTAGCAGACGACCAAACTTAAAACCACCAGTTCAGACTCTCTGGAAGAAACGAATTTATAAAATTTGTTTCGAGATAAATTGCCAAAAAGTTAGTGTGTGAAAGATTCTCTAAACAAAAAGTTTGGCGTATATGTGTCTGTATTTTATCGAAAAACAAACGAACGCCATTTCAGTTTAAACCTTGTCACTCTGTGAAGGAAATAATTGTTTATACTTTTGGCACAAGGCCAGCAATTATCCCAGTGCATGACTGGTACTTTATTTTATCGACCCCATAAGGATGAAAGGCAAAGTTAACCTCGGCGGGATTTGAACTCAGAATGGCAAGGGCTGTAACTCTATGCGTCAAGGAAATAATAAGCCATTTTCTTTCACATTGTTGTAGGTTGAAATAGTTTCTTTCTTGGTCATTCCATGAGGGTATCTTAGGCTGACTATGAAGGAGTAATGCTAGAGTTGTGAAATCTTATTATTATAACTGTTTTGTTTCTTTCTAGGGACTGTGTTGAAAAATAAACCTCATTTGGTCGTTCCATGAGAATATATTGGTCGGTCTATGGACCTTTCGGCCGATCCTCGTATGTTTATATAATAATTGTGTGTGTGTGTGTGTGTGTGTGTGTGTGTGTGTGTGTGGAAGCCGCTTCTCGACCTCTCTCTTCCTTTCTCCTCACCCTCACTATTTTGTCTTTCTTTTCACTTATTCTTTTGTCATGTGTCTACCTTGGTTCACCCTTACACAAAGAACCACTTAACCCTTTAGCATTTATCTTCATTGCTACCATCAATCAACCATCACGATCCACGGAATCAACATCACAATCATCACCATTAACACCATTACCACCATTACCATCAACACCACCACCGTCAACGTCACCCTCACCACCACCACCGCCTCCACTATAACCACCAGCTCCATTACCACAACCACCACAACTGTTATCATCACCACTACCACCAGCACAACCTCCAACACTATCATCATCACCACCCTAACAACCACCACCACCAGCACAACCACCATAACTGTTATCATCACCACTATCACCAGCATAACTGTTATCATCACCACAACCACCACCACACAACCATCACCACCACCACCATACAACCATCACCACCACCACCACAACAACCCCCACCATACAACCATCACCACAACCACCACCACAACCACCACCATACAATCATCACCACAACAACCACAACCATCACCACCACAACCACTACAACCATCACCAAAACATCCATCACCACAACCACCACAACCACCATCTCCACAACAACGATCACCACCACCACCATCACCACCATCACCACAACAACCACCACCATCACCACCATCACCACAACCACCATCACCACAACCACCACAACCACCACCATCACCACAACCACCACCACCACTACCACTACTATACTTTCTATCTTGCAGTATTACAATCTTTATTAATTAGACCACAACACGCGTCTCTCTCTTCATTATATACATTATTCTCCTTTAGGGTGGGGGAGGAGAGGTCCCTATTTCTCAGCCCCTCGGGACTTCTGCTTTATTATCTCCCATACATTTCACAAGATTATCCCCCCCCCCCCACCTCTTCTCACTGTTCATATATTCACCACCCACTACGTTACACCTCACACAAACCATCACCATTTAACAATACACCACTGCTAAACATTGTGTGTGTGTGTGTCTATATATATGTATGTGTCTATATATATGTATGTGTCTATATATATATATGTATGTGTGTATATATATATACATATGTGTGTGTATATATGTATGTGTGTATCTATGTATTTATGTTCTAGTTACATTTTTGTTGCTTCATTTTTCACCAATAAAGAGAAAGTTGGTTCCTACAAGACTTTAATTTAGATGACGTCAACTAGATATGTGTATTGTGTGTGTGTGTATGCATGCCATGTGTGTATGCATGTGTGTCTTTTGTGTGAGAGAGTGTGTGTGTGTCTGTGTAGGTATATATGTCTGCATGTGTGTGTGAAGTTATATTTGTCAGCATGTTAGTAAGTGTACATGTGTGTGTATGAATGGATGCTATTGTGTGTGTGTGTTTGTGTACATGTGTGTGTGTGTGTGTGTCTGTGATTGTTTGTATAAGAATGGATGCCATTGCATGAATGTGTTTTGAATGTAGGTACGGACCCCAATACGTGTGTGTGTGTAAGTATGGATTCCATTACATGTGTGTGTGTGTAGGAATCAATTCCATGTGCGACTTCATCAATATAAATATATATTTAGGACACGATTAAATGCAATAATAACCAAATTCATTAAGGAACACTTAAGCCAGAAACCTTACGGTATCAAGGAATGACATATATATACGTAAATAAATCCGTCAAGATGGCATTTAAAAAATAATAATATAAACTTTCCAGTGAGTTGGGTTTGTTAGCTAAATCGTACACACCACATACACAAACACATGCGTGCAAAAATATAATAACACATACACATACACACGCATACACACGTATATAAAAACATGCGTACAACCAAATATACTAACACACACATAAACCCTACGTACAAACGTATACACATGCGTGCGCGCACTCGCACGTAATGAGAAATCAACACACGCATACAAAACCATACGTAAGACTATATGGACAAAAACAAAAGCATATATACAACCGCATACACACATCTGTATACGTAAACACATACATAGAACCATAATTAGGTATAATATAAACATAAATAAACTCACACACATAAATATATACATACAAACACACGTATATAATTATATACACACACACACATACAAAAATATACACACGCATTTATATATATACATATATATATATACATATATATACATATATATATATATACACACATACATACACACACACATACATACGTACACATACATATATACATACACACATATATTTGTACGTCACTACTCATCTTGTTCCATTTATCTGAGGGTTCTAAACCCCATTATCAGACTAAAATTTCTTTAGTCAAAAAATACGGTGAAAGCTATCCTATTTTCTAGTTCAAACCTGCTCACTGTTTCAAAACAAATTTACATATATATATATATATACATACATGCACACATACACACATACGCACAGACGTACAAATAAATAATCAAAATACTATAAATGTATTTACACATGAGTCTGTCTTCAATGCGCCTGCGTACAGCCCTATGTGAGAACATAAAAACCTAGTGGGTAAGTAGGGACAAAAGGGGAGTAAAATTGAAATAATAAACACAGTTATTAAGAATAGGTGAGGGAAAAGTGTTGTACAAGGTTTGCGATGAGATCTAGATAAGAGTATCTAGTTAAAGAGTGAACTGAGTAAAGGATAAAGGTGGTGGGTGTGTATGTGTAAAGGGTAAGGTAGAAAGTAGGGGGGGGGGGGGGTTATAAGTCAACTGTAGCCTAGATAGAGCACTCTTTTTTCCTGTACCTTTCCGACGGAATTACTTCATTTATATATATATATAATATATATATATATAGAGAGAGAGAGAGAATATTTTAGTATCGTGAGAGAGTAGAGGTTTAAAGGGATAAGCGATACATATAGTTAGTGGCCAAAAGCTGGTGCATTTGTGCTCAATACTTGTGCCTACAGGGTTAAATATCGGAAGAGTTTAATATTTAGTGGGCGAGAAATATAAGCAGAGCGGTTACAAATGAAAGAATTACGAAAGAGAATACAGACTGTTAGAACATGTTTTATAAACATATTCTAACAGTCTGTATTCTCTTTCGTAATTCTTTCATTTGTATATATATATATATATATATACATACATGCATACACACACATATATATATATAAACACACACACACGCACACACGCACGCACGCACGCACGCACGCACACACACACACACACACACACACACACACACACACACACACACACACATATGCATACATACGCATACATACATATATATATATATGCATACATACATTGTAGGTCGCTTTAACCCGTCTTTTATTATTCAAAAAACTTCTTGCCAATAAGCATTAACCCTTTGTGCGCCATTCATCTAACTGTAGACCAACAAATACCAAGTAAACGGAGCGTTGACAAGAAGGATGGCGAATGAATCTTCGAGGTAAGCAGTTTCCTCCCGAGGTGTTAGTTCACGCGGGATTCTCTACTACACCTTTTCGTAATAATACCGAACAACGTACTGTTGGTCACTCCTTCCTCCAAAAGTCGTACAAAGCGGACATGTGCATCGGGTAGATGGATCGGGTGCAAATAAACACCAGGCCTACGCGAGAAATTCGCAAGGGACTGCACCGAGAGAGATAGAGAGTAAGAGTAACTTAGTGGAAAGAGTGCGAATTAACTTTTGAGGTAAGTAGCCTCCGCCTTACTGCTATGGCACTGGAACCTTCTGCCAACTTAACCTGTGACTTTCTCTTTCACATTTACTCCAAAAGGCCAAAACAGAGGCGTATGAAAAGAAGGGGCTCAACAATATTTCTATGAACAAAGCATGTAGACAGCTAAACTGTACTTTCAACTTCTTAATTTTCTCTAAATAAAACAAGTTTCCTGTCTGTATATTTTCGTGAGGCACTCACAAATAAACGTTTCTCATTGGAGGTGCTATTACCAATGTTCTTACCCGTGCAACACCGGGATACACTGCTAGTAGTATATAATATGCATTCTATACACACACACATAAATATATGTGTATGTATATATGTATATACATGTATTTATATATGTATATATGTATATACATGTATTTATATATGTATATATGTATATACATGTATTTATATATGTGTGTATGTGAGTGTACAGATATACACAAGTATATAATTTCCTTCTTTCCTTCATCTACCCGCTCCACTGTCTAAGAATTCCGTATTTTCTGGCCAATTGGACGCCTCTTCGTATCAGAGATCAGAGGCAATAACAAAAATCAATTATTAATCTCTGTCCCTGATTCCCTTTATACTATGTATATTTATGGACGTCTCTGTGCTGGAAGAAGGTGTTCATAATAGAGTCCATTGCTAGAACAGAAGTCTAGTTAGGCCTCTACATTCGTATTTAGATTGGGTTCGCTGTTCCTTCCAATCACTCCTTTCCATGTCAGGTGGTCAGTGCCAATATGTGCATTGAAGTCTCTAATCTGTATATATGACTCATTTTTAGCTACATCTAACGTTGCTGTGACTTCATCAAGGAAGTATCTGTATTCGGACTACTTGCTGGTGCATAATTTAACACTACCCACAAACACCTATTTTTCGTCCTAAGCTTCAAGAGGCAAATCCTCCCTCTGTTTCCCATCTACTTTGCTATGCTACTGACATATGTCTTCCAAGACTTCGAAATCAGTGTATACTTATGATTTAGAACCTCTAGCAATGTCTTTAATCTACGACTCTAATACAGATTTTGTGGCTCACACAGCATATCACATGCATTTAATAATGAACACCTTATCCAATGCTTTTAGCATAAATATTAGCATTAAAAAAAAGACAAATGACATGTACACTTTCCCAGTGGTGGAAGTGTATGTGGAGCCAGATATTTCTGTGGGAAGAAAAAGACATTGCCTTCAAAAATCCAGCAGGAATTGAGGTGCAATATTATTAGACGATTTTTTTTCAATCAAGAGCTGGATTTCTAAAATCACACGAGCTTTGGAAAAATCGAGCTACTTGTGGGTCACTTCTACCACCACACCCTCCACAGTACATCTTCAATGAATGTGGCTTAATTTGCAAGTTAGCTAGTGGACTAACAAGACACGGTAGAATGCACACCCAGTTAGTAATGCAAGGAGACAGAAAGTTCAAGTGTCACATCTGTGAACGTGATTGCAAAACAAAAGATGGTCTGAAAAGTCACCTACGAGCACATGATCGGAATGGCTTAATGAAGTGATGGCACTCTTCTGACAATAAGTAGCAACCAACATATATATAATCATACGTATGTACGTACGTACGTACGTTTGTGTCTGAGTGTGCATGTACTGCCAAGCTCAGTAAAATCTCTATGTAAGTATGTATTCTATTGTCTTCATATCTATAGGTGTGTTTCAGTATATCCATGTATGTGTGTTTGTGACAGAGAGAAAACTGTAGGAGACAGAGCTTGCCTCTGTGTATGTATGTGTGTGTGTGAATGTATATACATGTGTTTGGGTGTGTGCGTTCTTTTATGTATACATGTGGATGTGTGTGTGTGCATGGCTACTTTGTATATGTATGCTTATATATGCGTGTTTTTCTCTGTGTATGTATATGTATGTTCATGTGTTTGTGGGCATGCTTGTATATGTCCATGTGTGTGTGTTTTGACGCGGCGCCTAGGGTTAAATATCCAATTAATTTAGAAAGATTCTATGAACTAGAAAATAAGCTTCCAATGTCTGTCTGTCTAGGATATCTTGTAAATTTCTTCTTTTCTAATGTCACACACACTTTGTAGAATATCATCTATGATGCATTGTTGAATGTTACGAGATAATATCTCATATAAGCTATCATGTAATGCTATATAAGATATTATTCTACTATTGATGAAGATATAATTAACTATTGTATGATATATTGTAAGTTATTATATTGTCTACTGTTGACTTTAGAGATTATTATGGAATATTATATGATATGATATGAACTATTGTAGTTAGTTGAGTTGTTAGAGCGTTGGATATTCGTTTTTGGTGTCTGCCTTTTGATTCAAATCACGACGAGTCAGCTTTACATTTCATCATTTTGATGTCGATAAATAAAGTATCAATCCTGATGCTGATGTAATTTCTTTCCTTCTAGCTGTCAGACCATGGATGTTCCGCTGGATCAAGCGATGGAAGGATCCAGAGGGTGTCTGTAGTTGCTAGCGGCTACATGGATATCTAAAACCCTTAGCGAAAGTATGGTACATAAAGATCTTAGCGACTACATGGTACATACAACCAAGTCATATCTGACTGTGATTGAGGACTGTAGTTTTAGTTTTATGACTAGGGTATAAGAAATTGACTTTATTATAAGATACTAAAGACTGGTATAAAATATATTAAGGGCTTTTATATAAGATGTAGTATATAAGAGGCGGTAAACTAACACAGTCGTTAGGAGGTTGGATTAAATGCATCTGTGTCTGATCCAGCTCACTACGCTGGATAAGTTATTCCTGTCCCAACTTTTGCTCACACCAACAAGATGTCACAAGTGTTTAGTAACCACACAAATACCATCCACCTGCAGTGGAAAAATCCCTCCTTTCAGACCATGACATGGTTGTCCAGCTGCTAAAACATAATTACCTC
>CAXHJY010001680.1:22500-27500 GCA_964016885.1 Eledone cirrhosa
GCCGCCAGGAAACGAACTCACGACCTTACGATTGTGAACCGAATACCCTAACCACAAATCCACGCGTCTCCAAATTATTTCAGCCTGGGGTTGATTTAATCGACTTTCTCCTTGCCTTCAAATTGATGGCCTTGTGCCAAAACTAGAAACGATTATTATTACAGAGCGGGGAATTGGTAGAATCGGCAGAGCGACGGACAACATGTTTTGCGACATATAGTTACGGCTCTTTACTTTCTAATCTTAAATCCTGTCGAGGTTAGCTTTGCCTGTCATACTTTACGGAGTCGATAAAATAAAGTACCAGTCACGCACTGGAGAAGATTTAATCGACTTTTCCCTATTCCAAAATGGTTGACGTTGAGCGTAAATCAGAAATCATTATTATTGCACGGGATTATATAACGGTGGATTAGCAGTATCGGTAGAGAGTCGGATGCTATGCTTTGACGCATAGAGTTACGGCCCTTGCCATTCTGAGTTCAAATCCAGCCGAGATTAACTTTGCCTTTCATCCTTACGGGGTCGATAAAATAAAGTACCAGTAATGCACTGGGTAATTGCTGGCCTTGTGCCAAAAGTAGAAACAATTATTATTGCACGAGAATATGTATGCCATAGAGCCTGACTATGCTTCTTCTCCACTCTTCCCAGTTTAAAAGCGAGTGTTCTGAGTTTATTAACCTTTTTTGTTCGCAACGTTCTCTATATGCTTGATGTAGCTTTTTCTTGTGCAGCCTCGCTTGTCCTTGACGTTCTCAAGATTGTGGAAAGCAAATTGTGATGCTGGACTGTTGTTTGCTCTTAGCTGTCGTGTGTGATAATTTTGTTAACTATTTGTTGAATATCTTCATTTTTGATGTCGTTAGTTTAACACCGAGAATGTGTCTGTAGCAGGTGGAACCTAAAGAGTTCAGCATATTTGCTATGCGTTTGGTAACTGACTATGACATAAAACAATACAGGATGAGAAAGTCAAAGACTTGTAGTTTTAAATTTAGTGTAATGCTGGGTGACCTACATATGTTTTGAAGTCATCAAACCAAGAGCTGATTCTGGAATCAAGATATCAAATGGCTTCAATGATCTGGCTTTTAGACATTTCAATGAGACTTATGTTGATGTTAAGGCTTAGGAGATTTGTTTCGGTAAAGTTGATATTAAGTCCAACCCGTTAGGCCTTCTGTTCTGTTCTATGAACGTGTTGGGTATCTTCTACAGAGGAGTCCAACTGAGCAATATCATCTGCCTTTAGTCCGTACTCTGTATTTGCCAAAACATATCATGTACAACTTCTAAAATCCATCGCCCCGTATAACATCATCACCTGATATTTAGTGCTTTTGGCAGACCCAAATTATGTTGTAAACATTCGGACCTGGATTCCGGTCTAAAGATAATTCCTTCCATTCCTTCCACCAGTATGTGTGTATTTTAAGCTAGCTCACGTGCAGATATATGCATTCTTTGACTTTTATCGATTGGCTCTTTCTCTTTAATAGATTAGTATTTTATTTAATTGTAATTGTAATAACATTCGAGTATATATTACATTTATTTGTAAGCTGGGCTTCACGATATTCGACATCACATCATCTTGTGGAAAAGCTTGAGGTTTTAGGTTAAGGGTGCACGGGAGAGGATGGAGCAAAATCTATAACGTAATGGGGTTTTAAGGGTGCACGGGAGAGGATGGAGCAACATCTATAACGTAATGGGGTTTTAAGGGTACACGGGAGAGGATGGAGCAAAATCTATAACGTAATGGGGTTTTAGTTGCTGCAGGTAATAATGCATATTTAATGTTTATTCTTATAGAGAAACTGTATCAGAATAGACTTGCATGTACCTGTATGTACCTGTATAGAAGTGCCCCAGTATGTCAGTACGTGTATGAATGTGAGCAATTGTATATATATATTCATTTGTTTACTTATGTATGCGTCTTTGTATGTGGGTGTGTGTGTGTGTGGTGTTTGTTCTAGTACGTGAGTGTGCTTATGGTTATGTGTATGTATTATAATTGGTAAAATCTCCTCTTCCCCTTCTCTCTGTGCGTCACTGGTTCCTCTCTTTTCCAGTCTCACCTTTCCTCTCCTGTTACTTCTACCACTCCTACTACAACTCCTCCCTTCCCCTTGTCTCACGCCTGATTGATGGATGAAAATGATCCAATACCTGCTGCTAGGAGACTGGACTGTTGTCATTAGCAACAGACAAAATCTTGTCACACATGATGGGAGATGTAATTTACACATACTTGCACTCCGTTGCTCTCTGTATTTTCATGACCACAATGTGCTGTATACACAACATAAACACATTTCATATATATATCATTGTCATCCGGTAGAGCGTCGGACGCCATGCTTTCCAGCATAGTTACGTCCCTTTACGATGTGAGTTCAAATCCCGCCGAGATTGACTTTGCCTTTCATCCTTACGGGGTCGATAAAATAAAGTACCAGTAATGCACTGGTTAATTGCTGGCCTTGTGCCTAAAGTAGAAACAATTATCATCATCATCATATTATACACATATGTATATAATAAATACATATATACACATGCGCACATATACATATACACACATACATATAAATATTATAAAGTGAAGTGACAGGAAGCCAAATATGTTGAATTTCCTTGATTTTTATTTCTGCAAACACTATACGCATTTCAGTGACCGGGTTGCGTAAGAACTTTTTACTTTTTCCTCTCTAAGACCCCAATACATCATACTTTCCATTAATTAAACACCCCTTCACTTATTTACCCTTGGGATACATTCCCTATATAATATATAATTGTTCCTACTATTGGCACAAGGCCAGCAATTACCCAGTACATTACTGGTACTTTATTTTATCGACCCCGTAAGGATGAAAGGCAAAGTGAACCTCGGCGATATGATAGTATATTGTAGTGAGAGCCTGGTTTGAATGTATGTACCTTGCCTATGTGGATTACACCCAGTCTGATTTGGGGACTGACTTGCGCGTGGAACCTAGGCACAGCTGGGAGGGGGGGTATAGTTGACTAGCTACGAATATATGGAATATCTTATGACACCGGCTGGCTATAGATGCCCTCCTAGCTGTAACATCATGTTATTAGAAAACGGCTAATGCCCATTTGTTCCTGTTTTGGCGGTTTATACGCCCTGTTTTATTAGATTATCTTCTGTAGTAAAAAAAAATACTGTGAAAGTTACTAATACAATTCAATTATAAACTTGCTTTGCTCCTATCTCCTCTCACCAGTCAAACTAGTACACGACGCTGAAATATGGCTAATTTTTTTTTAAATCCTTAACTCTATTTTCCAAAAGTAATTATAATAAATTATCTTAATTAATTATAATAAATTACGTTAATTAATGAGATTGCTATTTTATTTCTTTGTTTCCAAAATTTATTTATTTCGTTTATAGATTCCATAAATAGATATTATTGTCAATATAGTATGTGTGTGTGTGTGTGTGTGTAGTTATGTATTTATTTGTACATGTATTTGGTTATAGGTGTGTATGGGTAAATATTTGTAAGCATATAAATATAGAAGAGCATTCTGAAAAGTTATAGGCTGTCTGTGTATGTATGTGCATGATGGCTGTGCAAGTGTCTGTATGCAAATGCGTATGGCACAGCATGTAATTATGTGTATTTCACTGCTCTAGCATCAATTCTTCAGCCTATGAACTTTTCAGCCGAACTTCGTACATTCTTCAGTCATCCAACAACAGATGTTCTGACTGAATGGGCCTTGGTCGTGTTTGACGATGAGTGTTCCACTTGTTCAATCAATGCTCGTGAAATTAACGGGTAAATGGATGAGCATTCCACAGACACGTGTACTTTTAACATAATTCTCGGTGAAATTGAGCGTAACACCGTATGAGACAAGACTGACCTTTTCAATTAAAGGTACAGTCCATCCGATGGGATTTGAAAAAATATCCAATTTCTCTCACAAGGTATGAGGTCAATCAAGGATTATGGTGAAGGACACTTGTCTAAGATTCCAGGCAATAGGATCTGACAGAGAGCTTAATCATTGCGAACCTCTAACATGCTACATCCACACAACCTGAATATTAACCACATCACTGTCAACATTACGAGGTCTGACACAGCCTTACAAAACGATTCTCTCTCTCTCTCTATTCCTCCTCCTTCCAATTTTTCCTAGTATTGCGCCCCACACACTACACTCATGCCCACAAAAAACCTACACATATACACATTCAACCACTCACTTATACATATATATATACAAACACACATATGCAATCACAAACATACACTTACAAAAATACAATCACACATACACACATGGACACACAGATATAATGCATATATTTATGTGAGCTTATGTGCGTGTGTGTGTAAATTTATGTAATTGAATTTATGTGTGAATGAGATTGCATGCCTGTGCTTGTGTATGTATGATATATATATTTGTGTGTGTGTGAGAGAGAGAGAAGAAAAAAGGAAGAAAAATATATTGAATTTACGTGAATGTTTGTGATTGCAACGATTGTGTAAGTCTGTATACATATATGTGTGTGTGTGTGTTTGTGTATATGCATCTGTGTGTGTTTGTGTGTGTGTATATATGTATGTGCTTTATATGTATATACATTAAATTCATAACTCTTTCCCTCTTTTCTACCCACATATAGTCACCCACCGCCACCTCCACCCAAGACCATTAACTCCATCTGTCTAGCCATTAATTACTAGGTTATAATTACTATTTCAGTAATTATAGAATAATTACTTCTATATCTTCGAAGCAAATTAATCTATTAAGTGTTTTCTGTCACCAACTCATGTTTGAGCCAATACGAAGTTTAAGAGTTGGTGAAGGAATCTGATGAGGTATTGTGGTGAATTGCTGCATGAATTTGATAGAAAGAGGGTGAATTGCTGCATGAGTTTGATAGAAAGAGGGGCTTTAGAAATAAAACAATCAGGATGCTCTTAATACAATAACAC
>CAXHJY010001680.1:35000-39207 GCA_964016885.1 Eledone cirrhosa
GCTTCTTATCCGATATCTTCATTGCTTTATTGTACTACAATAAAACTCACCTCCTACATATATATATATATATATATATATAAATATAAATTAGCGAGAATCGTATTTCACCTCAGGAATTAACGAAAAACAACTTCCGAGATGTGTGGCAAGCGCTCGATGATTCATATATATATATATATATATATATATATATATATATATATAGAAGTGATTACACAACAGTTAGTTCACCATACAGAGAACAATTGTTTCACCTTAGCGGATTCCCAGCTCGTAATGAACATGGTTATACGTCCCATGGACTGAGAGCTCTACCACTACGGATATTACCTTCCAGTGTTCTACCACTATATATATATAGATAGATTGGAGTTATCTTTTCCTTTACAATCGAGCAAACACAATTGACAACCTATATGATAAACTATATAACTTCGCTAAATTAACAATACTCTGAAAACATTTTCAATGTTGGAACAAAATGTTTGAATCTACAAATTGTTCTCCTCTTACAACTTGAACTATGTCTTTTTCTTAAATATTTATGTAAAATCAGAATCCTCCGTAACTCAAATGAGAAATGTAAACAATTAATACGTGGTTTATTTCTATAAAATCACCAATAATACTTATACTTGCACAATTATTAATCTATTTATATACTTACAACCTGTTCTAATGTAATAAGATAAAATGTACTTACAACGATAATTCTTCATATAATCTAATTGATTATATATACAATATTATAACTCATAATATAGCTAAATAATTTTTTTTAAATTCTGTAATCATTCTCTACCATTCCTACAAACTGTTAATCCTTTTTTAATTAACGTAAATACAAGCTCTTCTTTCTTTCTTTTTTCTTCCTACACATACATACATATATCCTAATAATTATTTAAATCTACATAGCGTCTAAAGATGACGTTTTTTTTTCAGCCCTATACCTCAACCTCATTTGCATACTCATCTTAATAATTTGAAATATTTGACTTTTCTTCTCTTTCCCTTCTTTCCTTTACTATCCAGGAAAAACTTGAACCGTTAAGATCCTATTCCTGGGTATGTCAATATTTATAAAACAAACTTTGTATTTTATCTGAAGAGAGCGTACCAAAGTTTTGGTACCCTTGAAATATATATAATAGAATAAATATGGTTTTATAAATATAGTTTCCATTTATTTAATATCATTGAATATTATACTCCAGAAAAACTGTTGAGTGCTTTGAATCAGTTATTAACATTTATATTTGTTGAATTACCAACAAATTAAATATCCCTTTTGCCTTTCTATATTTGTGTGTGTGTGTGTGTGTGTGTGTGTATTGGTGCATGTATGACAGAATGTTATATAATTTTTGCTGCGCATGCTGTATATACGTACGTTTGGGTATTTTTTGCGACGCTGCTATAAACATACATGTGCATAATTACATTGAGCTATATCTTTACTGTCATTTCTATAATATGAAGAGGGTGTTTAACTCCAACACACTCTAGCATTTTAATTCTTGTACATATGTGTGTGTGTGTGTGTGTGTGTGTGTAGCCATGACAAAACAATATCAAGTATGTGTTTGTGTCTGTTTCAATTTTTGCTACGCATTCTGTTTTTTTTTCTTTTTTTGTCTTTTGTTTTTTTTTCTTTTTGGTTGCATCACTGATGTCTACACGCATGGATATACACAACACACACACACACATGTATGTGTGTTGTATACACACACACACACATGTATGTGTGTTGTATATATGCGTGTATTTATTGACGTAAACAATATATATTTGTTGTATGTTCCTGCGTGTGCGTGTGTCTGTTTGCAGTGTGTGAATGTACGCAGCCTTTGTGTACGGATTCAAACACTAACGACCGTTGCTAACGGCGGTGTGTTTACCAACAGTAACCACCACCACCACCCTAACATGGCACCCACGTGACATTGTTATGTCTGCTGCGGATATGAGTCGTAACGGCTGCTGCTGTCTGTCTGTCTCCTCATACTACAACTATTCCACCCCTACTTATCATTATTACATTACTACTGCCGCCGCCATCACTACCTTCACTACTGCTGCCACCACACTCACCATTACTACTGCCACTACAGCCACCACCACCACCATCACTACAGCCACCACCAACACCACCACTACAGCCACCACCAACACCACCACTACAGCCACCACCAACACCACCACTACAGCCACCACCAACACCACCACTACAGCCACCACCAACACCACCACTACAGCCACCACCAACACCACCACTACAGCCACCACCAACACCACCACTACAGCCACCACCAACACCACCACTACAGCCACCACCACCACCACCACCACTACAGCCACCACCACCACCACCACTACAGCCACCACCACCACCACCACTACAGCCACCACCACCACCACCACTACAGCCACCACCACCACCATCACTACTACAAGTGCACAGTCATGTCTACACATGCTGTGCAACGTGTCCGCCCTGTCCAATCCGTTGCAGCTGACTAACTACGACCATTGCCACCATCATTACTACCGCCACCACCACCACAACTACAACTATTACCACCATCACTATCACCACACCGCCACCAACATAATCACTACCATTACGAGTCAGTAAGGGGGTGAGCCGCTATGCGGTTAATCAAACGACATACTAAAAATAGCAGTCAAATCACACCCAACTGTCTCAAAAAGCATGCGTATATATATATATATATATATACATACATACTTTCTATATATATGTGTGCGTATTTACATGCGGTTGTGTGTCTGTGTGCGTGTTCGTGTATGTAAGGGTGTGATCTTGTGAGTGCGCGCGCGCACGCGCACACACACACACACACACACACACACACACACACACACACACACACACACACACACACACACACACACACACACACACACACACACACACACATGGATAACAAGTTATCGTTTTAGGTAATCCAGTTAGAGGTTGTGAGTACTCTGTGTTGGGGATAGTTTTAACGTGCGGCGTTATTTGGCTCAACAAGACGTTTCCTTAGTTAGGTGGCGAGTGTGCGAGAATTCCCATGTAGGTTATTCTTGGAGTAATAGTAGTGAAAGAATGAAGAGTAACATGGTCGGCTGTACAATTCTTCACTCTTACATTATATATATATATATAATTTAAAGGTTAAACAAGGTTCAATGAATAAATCAAAGAATAAAGTTTTACAATAGATTGGAAGCACTCCACAGCTTTGGTTTTCCGGAGTTATTAATATTAATTCAAAATATTAACAGAAATAGATATTCGTGTGATCAAGTATATTTTATTATACATAGCTCAGTACCTCTGAAATATCTTCAACAGTACGTCCTCATCAGATAAAATAAAATGATGCATGACATACCCTGACTAAGTAGATGGTTAAGATTCAGTCATGGCACTGAATAAGATATGACAAAACTCAATATTTATATACCTTAAGATTGAGACATGAAAGAATTACATATAATACAGAGGGTGCGTGTGAGAACGCTTATAAAAATACATAATAATAACCAACTACTAATATAATAGAAATTTACATAACTGTTAGAGATTCAAATAATTTAAATTATTGAAGAAAGAAGACAGACAGAGAGATAAACAGATGAGGAAAAAGATAGTTACTAGAAGTCATATATATATATATGTATATATATATATATATATATATATATATATATATATAGTTATGTAATAAAGATCATAAGATAATTAGTTCATTTATCAAAGGTTTCACGACTACAGATGAGCCTGACACAGACGTCTGTCTTCGGTCGTCAGAAGAAAATTATTAAATGAAATAATTATCTTATGTTGTTTATTACATAACTAAAAAGCTCTGTATCCTACATAGAGCACTCTCTTTTCCTTTACCTTTCCTATGGAAGCACTATATATATATACAGTATATATATATATATAATATATATATACAGTATATATATATATATATATCATCATCATCATTCGTCGACTACTGTCGAGATGATGGATCTCACTCTCATGCCCCAGAATTCGCTGTCCCCCATCGCTTCCCCCAGGCAGTATATATATATATATACAGTATATATATATACCTAAGAGAACATTAGTCTACGACTTCTTTTTACCATAAACGTGGTTCTGTCTTTGCGCGTAATTGTTTTTCACCGCTCCTAT
>CAXHJY010001681.1:7500-105032 GCA_964016885.1 Eledone cirrhosa
TCTCAAGGTCGACAAATGCCAAGTAGAGTGGCTTACTTTTAGCTAGGTACTTTTCCTGTAATTGCCTCACAAGGAAGAGCGCATCAGTGGTGCCTTTCCCTGGTACAAACCCAAATTGCATCTCGTCTATATTCACCCGGTCCCTAATCAGCTGTGCTATAACTCTTTCTGTTACTTTCATGACCTGGTCCATCAACTTTATACCTCTATAGTTTCCTCTATCTAGTGCATCGCCTTTACCTTTGTAGCAGTTGACAATGATGCTACTGCACCAATCTTTTGGTATGGCCCCCTCTAGTATTACCTGGTTAACGATACGTGTGGTTATAGTGTGACCTACAGACCCAGATGCCTTCAGCATCTCGGCAGCTATACCCGATGGACCGGTTGCCTTCCCTATCTTCATATCTCTGATTGCCTTACTTACTACGCTGCCGCTGACTTGTACTGCTGGTCCCTCTATAGGGTCTACGTGGGGTAGGGTCTCTTCTTCCCATGCATTCTCCTCATTTAGTAATCTATCATAATGACTCTTCCATGCATCTTTCTTCTCAGCACTTGTGAGGGCAAGCTCACCTTTATCATTCCGGATACACTTCTCTCCAATGACATCACAACTATCTCTGACACACTGCCTCGCAATCTTGAATACCTCCTGTTTCTGGTCCTCACGTTGTAAAACATGCTTGAATTTTCTATCCTCTGCTTCCCTCCTAGCTAAGTATACTTGTCGCCTAGCTTCCCTCTTGGTCTCTATGTAATGTACCCTGCTCCCCCCGTTCTTCCATTCTTTCCATGCCTGTCTCTTGGCCTTGACTGCTTCATCTACCTTATTGTTCCACCACCAAGTCACTCTCCTCCTGCTTGAGGTCTTACTCCAGCCACAAACCTCATCCGTCGCCTCTAGTAAGTTATTTTTTAGGAACTCCCAGTTCTCTTCTACGTTAAATGTCTCTATCTGTTCTTCTTTACTGTCGTAGGCGTTGAGTAAAATATCTTTAAATCTGTTACTGGTTGAGGGGACTTTCAGCTTCCAGATCTTTCTTCTCCAGGTTGGCCTCTGTTTCAGGGCTCGTCTAGTTCTGACCGTGAGGTCGCTGACAACTAAGCTATGTTGGGATGTACATTCCTCACTAGGGAAGGCTTTTGTGTTTACGACCGTCCATCTGTCACGTCCTCTGATGAGGATAAAATCTAACTGACTAGAGTGCTCCCCTGATCTATAGGTGATCAGGTGGTTGTCGGGTTTTTTAAAGTTTGTGTTACATATCGACATGTCATTGGCGTCGCAGAATTCTAGAAGTCTGAATCCTTCCTCATTCCTTGTGCCAACTCCATGGCCTCCATGTACTCTATTGAAGCCGTCGCAGTGTTTACCTACGTGTCCGTTAAAATCTCCTGCAATGATTAGGAAGTCCTTGTCGTCTGTTAGAGCAGTAGTGTGTATTAGGGACTCGTAAAACCTATCCTTAAGTTCGTCTGGCAGCCCCGATTGGGGTGCGTAAGCTGATATTATTGTGGTAATTGTCTTATTCAGGACTAGTCTGAGTTTAATGATTCTTGCATTTACCCTGTACACTGAGATTACTTTATCTACCCACTTGTCAGCTAATAGTATACCTACACCACCCATCCCATCGTCATTTCCCACCCAGAAAAACTTGTAGCACTGGCTTTTTCCTACAAGGACTCTAGCAGACCCTCCTCTCCATCTAGTCTCTTGCACACAGCATACATCAACTTCCTTTCGCTCTAGCATTTCTACGATTTCTCCTGCTCTTCCTTTCATTGAGCCTACATTGATGGTACCAACTCGGAGTTTTGGGCATTTGTCGACACTCGTAGGGGAGGGTCTCTGGGTTGGCGCTTCACGTGGGTGCTTGGTAGCTCGCAGATTCATATTTCATCTATTGATTCAGAGTTGCTCGTGTATTCCCAGCTCATCCATCCATAACGGTGGGAAAATTGAGGGCTAGAAGGACAGTGGTGGTGGGGTAATGGCAGGGTGTGTTGGGATGCGCCAGAGGAGGAGAGAGTTAGTTAGGCAGGTAGTAGCAGCAGCAGCAGTGGAAATGGCATGCTAGGTTTGATTGGTCGAATAGACTATGGTGGTGTGTGGGGGTGGGGGGGAGGGAAATTGTGAGGTAGGAACTGAGGGTCGCATGGTAAATATCCAAGTTAATACTACATCAGTAAAATTAACAATAATAACGTCATGAAAAAAGCTACTAAGAGAAACCCTCGAAAATTTATCGCTAATACAGCAGGGAAAATTTAACGCTAATACAGCAGGGAACATCATAATATTAACGACAATATGTAGGCTAAAATACCTTCGTAGATTAGATGGATGGCTGGCTGGGAAAATTTGAATCAGCTCTAGTGGTACATTTTAGCAGAGAAGAATGGGAAAGTGTCTTATCTCTTCAATATTTTCAGATTGAATGAATTAGGTTAAAGACAGGGTAGTAAGCCTTAAAGAAGTGCATAGAGAGGGGGGGGGGGGGGGTAGGAACTGAGGGTCGCATGGTAAATAACTGAGAGAGATACAATAGGATTAGAATACCGCATGGTAAATATCCAAGTTAATAAGTTAATACTACATCAGTAAAATTAACAATAATAACGTCATGAAAAAAGCTACTAAGAGAAACCCTCGAAAATTTATCGCTAATACAGCAGGGAAAATTTAACGTTAATACAGCAGGGAACATCATAATATTAACGACAATATGTAGGCTAAAATACCTTCGTAGATTAGATGGATGGCTGGCTGGGAAAATTTGAATCAGCTCTAGTGGTACATTTTAGCAGAGAAGAATGGGAAAGTGTCTTATCTCTTCAATATTTTCAGATTGAATGAATTAGGTTAAAGACAGGGTAGTAAGCCTTAATGAAGTGCATAGAGAGGGGGGGGGGTAGGAACTGAGGGTCGCATGGTAAATAACTGAGAGAGATACAATAGGATTAGAATACCGCATGGTAAATATCCAAGTTAATAAGTTAATACTACATCAGTAAAATTAACAATAATAACGTCATGAAAAAAGCTACTAAGAGAAACCCTCGAAAATTTATCGCTAATACAGCAGGGAAAATTTAACGCTAATACAGCAGGGAACATCATAATATTAACGACAATATGTAGGCTAAAATACCTTCGTAGATTAGATGGATGGCTGGCTGGGAAAATTTGAATCAGCTCTAGTGGTACATTTTAGCAGAGAAGAATGGGAAAGTGTCTTATCTCTTCAATATTTTCAGATTGAATGAATTAGGTTAAAGACAGGGTAGTAAGCCTTAAAGAAGTGCATAGAGAGGGGGGGGGGGTAGGAACTGAGGGTCGCATGGTAAATAACTGAGAGAGATACAATAGGATTAGAATACCGCATAGTAAATATCCAAGTTAATAAGTTAATACTACATCAGTAAAATTAACAATAATAACGTCATGAAAAAAGCTACTAAGAGAAACCTCGAAAATTTATCGCTAATACAGCAGGGAAAATTTAACGCTAATACAGCAGGGAACATCATAATATTAACGACAATATGTAGGCTAAAATACCTTCGTAGATTAGATGGATGGCTGGCTGGGAAAATTTGAATCAGCTCTAGTGGTACATTTTAGCAGAGAAGAATGGGAAAGTGTCTTATCTCTTCAATATTTTCAGATTGAATGAATTAGGTTAAAGACAGGGTAGTAAGCCTTAAAGAAGTGCATAGAGAGGGGGGGGGGGGTAGGAACTGAGGGTCGCATGGTAAATAACTGAGAGAGATACAATAGGATTAGAATACCGCATGGTAAATATCCAAGTATATATGCATGAATATATATATATATATATATATAAATATATATATGCATGAATATATATATATATATATATATATATATGCATGAATATATATATATATATATATATATATATGCATGAATATATATATATATATATATGCATGCATGCAAGAGTAAAACCTAGAAATTGAATGGCATTGTTTATGCCTTATAAGAAAGGACTGCACCCAATCCTCTCTAATCCTTCAAATACTAGAGACAAGCTCTGCTGGAGGAAAGTTAATAAACCTACAATATCAGTTTGAACAGTTATATTGTGTATGTATATAACTAAATATATATTGTATATATCTTTGTTTATGTTCTTTATCCCCAGAAAAATTGTGATCCAGTAGATCTATGGTTAAAATTTGCCAGCCATGATCATTCCCCCATTTATTCAGTCGTAGTATATGTAAAATTACATTGTCTCCCTTCTTATTTTTAACATGGTAGGATGAGATTTGAAGGAGATTTGGTTAATATTTCTAGCAGGTCAAGTGACCCTGTATTGGCTCACCCGCAGGCGTGATATATTGAATATATAATGAATATGGGTTTAGTGTATGCAATTACTATGCATATCATTCAAATTGTAATCAGGAAGTAAAATAATGATAGCCTTTTACTGGCTGAGAGGGTAAGTACAGTTTGGTAATGTTAATTATTAGTTTTCTGTTTCCTAACATTTTGTGAGCATATTTCTAATGAAATACACTATTTTCAATAAATTAATGAAAAATTTGGAGGGATTTACTAGAGTAATTAATTATTTCAATATTATAATGTTAATTGTAACATATCTTAAAAGGTTCATGTTTCAAATTACGAAGGAAGATTGTTATTTAAATGGGTAGTTTTGTTTTATAGAAACAGAGGTAGTTTTAGGCAATTTGGTATGAAAAATGTTAAGATTTATAAGCTGACAATAAATAAATAAATAAATAAATAATAAAAACAGATAGTGAGTTCCAAAAAGTTGAAGCTCGGTGCAGGGACTCAAAATAAATTCGTAGGTTTAAAAAGTAGGTGAGACAAGTAGCTTCAAATGAAAGGGATACAGAGCAATCTATATATTCAGATGAAGAAAATGCAATGTAGTATCGATATAAAAACACAGAGAAAGGATAGATTCACAGCCCAATGATTTATCGGAATTTTAAATTTGAAAATTCATATGGAAAATTAGGGATATTAGATTTTTGCTCTTATTAAGATATGACCTATATCATGAGTCTCATTATAAGCCCTAATTGCTAACATGTCTTAATTGAGATTTATGTGTATGTATGTCCAGAAGAGGGGAAAAGAGAGTCTTGTCAGTGAAGTGTGACTTCATAAACATTTCATAGTTTAATTTATTTCTCTTCTGTGCACTAAATTCAGCTGAGCATATTGGCAGTGAGGTGGGTAGTGAGGTATTAAAAGCTAAATTCAAACAATCCATCATCATTATTGCCAGAACCAGCAACAACAACAACAATTTCTAGCAGGCAAAAAAGGAAACCATTATGTGGTGATTGAAGCTGTTAGAAATAAGAGCCAAATCGCCCTACAAAAAACATCCTACTGACTAAATGTATTTCTAAAAAGATGAGGATGCTTTGAATCATATAGATTGGCTCAATCAGGATTGACCTGGAGCTAAACTACAACAACAACAATTAAGGATGTTTTTGTATAGGTGCAAAACATTACATTTATAAATAGCCGTAAGGATGACTGTGACATTTATGTTGTTTCTTACAAGGGAAATAAAACAGCTACAATTGAGAGCTAAAATTGGGTTGCATATTTTGTTAGTTGAAAACATCCATAAAAAACATAACACCAATAATATTTTTTTGGACTAACATGGACACAATGTCATACATTTTGGAGCAGCAGTGTAGTTGAGGGATTAGTACAATGTATATAATAATGAGAATGACCCTGGAAGGGTAAATTAGCAGAATGCCAATCAGCAGTAAATAACTCAGTAACCCGTTATACACTGATGAACCACCCTGTTTACAATCAGCCACAAAAAATGCAAGATTGTTGCTCCACAAGATATGGGAAGTGGCAGTGAAATGGCAAGTCTATACCCAAACACTAAGACCAATATAATGGTTGTGGGATTCCATAAGTGCCCAGCGATTTCGTCAATTATCAGGTGATTGAACTGGTAGGAATATTAAAATACCTGAGTGTCTGCATTTACACTAACTGCCACAAAGGCAATGAAATTATTTTTCTTTAATAGATAATTAGCTTATTTCATATTGTCAATTGTATATTTTTCCTTCATTTAATTTTTGTTGCTTCCAAGGGTAGATTAATTTGAATCTTTGACAATCATCCCGTTAAATAAATGCCATAGCAACCTCAATCCAGTTTTAACTAGCTATTGTACCCAGTGTTTTAGTCTAATATATTCACTAATTGTACATGCTGTATTGATAAGACTATGAACACATATGTATACATATCTCTCTATATATAACCATATCTAAAAATGGCAGGCATAATATTTAGACATCCAAGCATAGTCAGTAACTAGGAGAGAGATAGGCTGATTGGCTTTTTTTCATCATATACCAAAGGAGAAAGTAATTAAAAAATTATATACATCTATCAAAAATGTATTTCTATCAATTAGGCTTGGTCTATAACTATAAATGTCCTCTCTACTGATGTATAGGATTTAGCAGGCTACCATTCTGGGATTGTTATTATTAGCGAGGTTTTCTTATTCTTTTCTTCCTTTTTTTTTCTAGTGGCAAAATATATTCTAGTGAAAGCAACATCTACACAGGGAGAGGGAAAGAGAAAGATAGAGAGAGAGAGTTGTAAGTTATTAAGTTGCCAGGTGTTATATATTGTCCAGTATGCAACAAATCATGCACTGCACAACAATTCATATATTGCTTTTCAGCAACTGGAACATTTAAAGTAGAAACCATGCATTGGAACAATAAAAGTCCAGATCTAAACAACATTTAAGTTTGATAACAGCTTTTAGTAATAGTTAAAGTGGGTATATTTAATAGCTTAGCCTATTTTCTAAGAGTACACAGGTGTACATCTTTATTCCAATTAGTGATGGTCCACAAGTTTCTATGTTTTTGAGGGAGAGACTAAACACATAAAAAAATGTCCTCAAATTTCATTAAGATACTGAACTGTTCTTTTTCAAAAAAGGTAACATTAAAACCTGTAAAGCTAAGTCAGAACTATTTCTATTATTGCTAATATAAGCTAGTGCTCTATCCACAGGAATAGTGCTTCCCAGTTGTTTCTTTGTGTTTAAACTGAAATAAGCTCTAATACCTTTTTCTTTAATATTATTATTGGCAGTATCGGTAGAGGGTCGGATGCCATGCTTTGATGCATAGAGTTACGGCCCTTGCCATTCTGAGTTCAAATCCCGCCGAGGTTAACTTTACCTTTCATCCTTACGAGGTCGATAAAATAAAGTACCAGTAATACACTGGGTAATTGCTGGCCTTGTGCCAAAAAGTAGAAACAATTATTACTGTCCCATAACATTCTGAATTCAACTACTACTAAGTTGACCTTGCTTTTCATCATTCAAGCATCAGTAACATAGTTACTTATGTACTAAGGTCAATTTATTTGACACTTTCATCTACTCATATTTGTGGCCTTGAGTCAATGTTAAAATTGCTGAAGAACTTGGTAGAATTATTATAAAATGCCTTGTGGTAATATTCCTGGCTCTTTACAGGCTGAATTCAAATTCCACTGAGGTCAACATTGCCTTTCATCCTTCCAAGGCCAATAGAATAAAGTACTAGTTAAGTATCGAGGCCTATCTAATCAACTAACCCCTCTTCCAAAATTTCTAGCCTTCAGTCAATATCAGAAACAATTATTATGTGAAAGAAAATTATGAAGACAGACAGTAGACAACCAGACTAAATGCAATAAAGCATTCAGTTCAGAGTTCAAATTTTGTATTGTGCAATTATCCTTTTCCAACTTTTGATAAAATAAAAACCAGAAAATATATTGGAGTCATTCAATTAGTATTACCCCTTGCATCAAATCAAAAGAAATCAATATCATTAGTATTATTATTCAATAATTATTATTCAAGGACAATAAATTGCAAGAAATAGTGGAGAAAATACATTGAAATTTTAATCCCTTACTGAAGGGGGCTTAAAATGAAGCCTTTTATGTTCATTAACAGTATAAGTGAAGGCATTTTAATTGGTAACCAAAATGTTGTTGCATATTTGGCTTACCAGGAGCTGGTTTCTTGTTTAAATATTTGCCACATTAGCCCATTTGTCTATGCTAGCATGGGTTGGATGGAATTTGTCACTCATCACAGTCCATGTTGTCTGGCACAAACAGTAACATAGAGAATCAGCCAATTAGGTTTTACTGAAAGTTATTACCTAGCTCAATGGGTGACCCGCAATAAGGTTTGTAGATTACATGTCTTGTTTGTACATTCAACATTTGGCATGGTTTCTATGGCTGCATATTCAACCTATAATCAACCACTTTACAGAGTGTACTGGGTACATTCTGTTGTGCCAACAGTACTAGAGAGTTTTTAATATGCTAAAGACTATCCTCTACCCTTGAAAAACAGCAACAATTTTTAGGGGGAGGGTGCTGTTGATTTAATCAACCTCAATTGTTGATGGGCACATAATCCATTGATCATATAGTTCAGAAAAGACAACATATATATTTTAAGACTAAGCCTAGTTGATAGAAATACATTTTTTACAGGCGCATATACTTTCTTTTAATTTCTTTCTCCCCCGATATAGCATGGTTTTGAACTCAGTATGTAAAGGATTTTTTTTTTTATATATAATACCACCGTGAATTAACAATTCTTATCATCGACCAAAAAATGACTGCAGTTTCTTGTTTTTTCATAAAAATGAAAATATCAAGAAAAAGGGAAATATCAAATATTTCCTGGTATTTTGAATAGAAAGTTTAGGCCTATGACTAACATAACCTTCAGTCTTCAGGGTGCAGGGTGGAAAAAACACTATCTTCCATGCTGAGAAATATGGTAATCAAGTGCAAAAACTATTAAATGGCATTTAGGGCTTGCAAACTTGAGATTAGAAGTAAATAATTTTAGAGTGCAGCAAAGAAGGTTGGGACAGGGATGAAAGTGATGTGAAACAGCAATTCTCCTGGCAAAGAAAATTATTTCAGATTTTCTATTACAAATCTGCAAGCCTATATCACACCACAGTCATCAGGAAAGGTGGATAAAATAAGTAAATAATTAAGTATTAGGATAAAATATAACACAAAAAATTAAGCAATGCTTTCTATAAAGAGAAGAATTATGTAATGTCTTTGGTTGAGATATTCATTGTTCTTTAATAAAAAGGATTTATTAGGAATATTACCAAACTTTTGCTCACACTAGAAAAGGTACCCAGAAATTCTAGTGGTTTTGTTTTTGTATTTGATAGTTTATCATCATCACCATTTAACATCCATTATTTCATCATGCTAATTGGATTGGCAGTATCGGTAGAGGGTTGGATGCCATGCTTTGATGCATAGAGTTATGGCCCTTGCCATTCTGAGTTCAAATCCCGCTGAGGTTAACTTTGCCTTTCATCCTTACGGGGTCGATAAAATAAAGTACCAGTAATGTACTGGGTAATTGCTGGCCTTGTGCCAAAAAGTAGAAACAATTATTTCATCATGCTAATTTAGATTAATACTTTATAATGTATTCTTTCATTGAAATACACAAACCAAGATCTTTTTCTAGCATTGAAAAAATATCTTGACTGAATATCATACAACATATTTTGTTGATTCTAGAAGTGGGCTGGAGTGATGCTGGAGAACTGCTATGAAGCAGATGATTGGAGCAGCTGAGTTTCAAAAGAAGTCATCCATCTAAGTATTAACTAGTGATCAAATGACAACAGGTGTTTTTCAGTATGAATGTTTCATTATTTCTAAAGATTTAATGTGGGAGATCAAAAGTGTGCAAAAGCAATAATGGAGAAAATAATGATAAAATTTGAATTAATTGTATAGCATGAGATCGTTTATATTAATAACATGCTAATATCTATATGTCTATTCATATCAATCTATCTAAACTTATCTATCTCTTTTGTGAACCAATGAGGCCTCATTACAAGTGACAACATCATGCAATGTGCCAAGTGTAAATAACAGCAACAAAACCTACCCCTCTCTGTATGTGTGTGCATATCACTGAATGTGTGTGTGTGTGTGTGCTTATTTAAATGTATAGGGAGAAAAGAGGGAAATGAAAGAGAAATAGATAAATATCTAAAATAAGTATTTATATAGAATATATAGCGAGTCAAATTTAAGATTATTGTTTGTAAAAAGAAAAACATGACGATAAATTTGAACTTATAAAATTTGTCTCATTTCCCACCCATTTGTTCACACTAATATAGGTAAGGTACTTACATTGTAACAATTGTTTCTTTGTTACCCAGTAGTCTTTATCCTAAGTGCTCAACAAGGAAATCATTTTAAATCTATGCTGAGTTCCCATGGTAACTGCCTACAGACACAGTTTTTTTCTTTCGGGACAGAAAACTTAGTTCTTAACAGTTGACAATGCTACACAAAGCACACATACAACCCATATTATTAGAGTACTGCTTGTAGTATGAGATAAAGTAGGTGCTACATACACAAACATCCAAGATGACCTCTGATTTACTTGCATGCTGTCACAGTATGTACCTATGGGCACTGCTATAACATTTTGTCCTCTGTTAAACTTGCTTTCCTCTTTTCATCACAAATATGTATCAAGCTGAAGAAGTAGTAAGGTTTGACCAAGCAATGAATTGTCCAGAACATAAACCTCAAAAAGAGACATTTAACTAAATATATTGGATTAGTTAGCCAGGAGAATATTGCTACTGATACATATTCAATAAGAATAAAAAGACAATGAAATAAAAATAGTGTAAAGTGTCAATGTAGTTTAATAATGAAACATATTGAAACTGGATATACTATCATGCACTATCACTTTGAAAATAGAGTAAAATTATTTAAAGAAATGATGTTTCAATACAGGACATAGCATTATCTAATGTTCCTTTGGAGATAGAATGAAGTAATTTGAAGAAATGCTATTTCAATACTGGATTTTAAAAAGTATCTCAAAACTGGAATGTTTTGATAGAGAATACCTTGATATCTGGCAGTGGCATCCTTACAGTGGTTGGTATTTGGAAAAGCCCCCAAATGCAGAAACCATACAAACAGTAGGATGTATAAGTGAGACGGTGTCTTCTGACTAATCTAAGAGGTTAGTAACTCTGAATAAGAATTTAACTGAATTGTGACTCCCTGACCAACCCATGCCAATATAGAATGCAGATGTGAAAACAATGTTGTTGATGATGATAATAACGAGAGCTTGTTACAATTAAGTAATCTACTAAAATAGAAAAAACATTATTGCTTTATTATTATTATTATTATTACTTCATCAAATAAATGGTTGAAATGTAACAGCATCAGCCTAGTGTTAATTGTTTCATAGCCATGTCATTAGTGTAGAATTGAGAGAAGGCTACTGCTTCAATAACAGAATTGGATGGTTTCTTCTTTCATTTTCTTAACAATGACATTACAAGGAACCAAGTGAAACAATTAACTGTCAGAGTACCTGACAGGCAATTTGATTGGCTAAGAAGTAAGTGATTAACGAAGACTGTCAAAGATCTCAATAAATGTCTATGATGAGAAAGAGTTGGCATGTATCTGTTTATATATACACATATATATAATCCCCTCTCTCCCTCTCTATATATAAGGCTAAACAGACTGAGTACAAAAGGTGTAGAAAAGTTTAAGTCTGGCAATCTGCCAGAGTTAAAGCTTTAAAAATAAACGGTAGAGGCTAAGACAATTGACATCTTGCACTTGCAGGGTTTTCTTCCTGTTCTAACAAAAACAAAACACTATTTTTTTTTTGTTTTACATTACAATGAAACTGCACTACTTAAAGGGGAGTCTAGAGAGGAATTAACATGCTGTTGCTATGAATATAGCATAAGAGGGAAATCCAAACACCCAGTCTTTGGTGATGTAACAGTACTATAGTAAAAAACAAAAACATTAAACTAGGTAACACCCACATATACATACATACATATATATATACATACATACATACATACACATATTGCCCAGCTTTTTAGAATAGGCACATCTTAACCCTGCATGTTGTAAGAGGCAACTACAAGGGCTGGTGTCAGGAAAGGCATCCAGCAGTAAAACGAGCCACCAAAGAAATGTGGATGTATAAGCAATGATGATGATATATAAACATTATTTTGTCAAAATGTGTTATTTACAGTATATTCTTCCGGTTTTTACTGGATTGTTTAATTAGCAGACTGAAATTAACCTCAATGCTGTGTTGCAATAGGCCATGTAGTGTAACTTGGAAGAAATTTCTGAAATTTTTACAATCTACAGAGGTATTGATGCAATTGTAGTTTCATTTACAGGCAAGAATCTTAAATATTTAGCCTTAATTTTTTTTATTTGATAAGTCAAATGTTGAAGACTAACTCTACTAATGATAGCAAATGGCTTTAGTTAAGCATTTCCCATTTTCTACATTTTGTAGCTGTCATGTCAGATATGTCTGTTGTGCATTCATGTTTCTATGTTAACATGTTTGGGATGGTTTCTGTGTTATTCCTACTAACTACTCAAATCTGACATAGGCAAGAAACCCACTTATTAATAATGTTAAAGGTTTAGTAGAAGCTATGATAGATAGATCAGCAACCTACTAAGAAATTGTACACTTCTTTAATAGTTAATATCAATAATATATAAAGAGAACACCAAGGTCATCGTGAATAGCTCATGCTTTAGTAAGAAACACTTTTACATCCTTACCTGTAGAAACAATATTACTTTCTAAATATATGAATGATTTTCAAGAGTTTTGTTTGATGGTGCTTATGGAGCTCTCCTGGTTGTAGCTGATGTATCCAGTTTTTGAAGCATTGATATATAGACTGATATATGTTGTAATCACTATCAGATTATCTTTGGTGAAGCTTCTTCTATGCCACTGTTGAATTAGTGCCATTGTATGGGTCTACTGCTTGGACACTCACAAAACATTTGAAGGCAAAACTTTATGGTGCTTACTGGCCACTCTGAATATCTCTTGGACAGGGCATCATTCTGCAATCACTGGTGCCATTAGAGAGACATGTGTTTTGCAAGACATTGGAGAACTTAACAATAACCCATTAGTGATATACACCAATGGATTCCATGACATGAATATACATGAGTCAGCCAGCCAGCCAAAACCTGCATTGACCAGCTATATAAGAACATGTGTTGTTTCCTTATTGACCCCTTGAATGCTATGTGAGATTGAAATGGGTGGCAGGGGTTGATGATATTAATTTGTAACATAGGTTCAAAGCCAAACATTTTAGGGAAGGGATATAGTTGATTAACTAAGCAGCACTTAATTAGTACTTATTTTATCAACCTTGGAAAGATGAAAGATAAAGTTGATCATTGGAGGATTTGAACTCAGCATGTAATGGGTTGATAATTATATGCACTGTAAGATATTTTTTTCAATACACTTTTGATTACGCTACCAAACACCATAATAATAATAATTATGATTTTTAATGCAGACACAAGGCTGCCAAAGTTTTGTGTAGATGTGTAGTCAATTGACTCCAGTAGTTGAGTGGTACTTATTTTATTGATCCCAGACAGATGAAAAGCAAATCTGACGAGAACAGAAATTTAACTCAGTATAGAAGAAATTAACTTTTATTTTGTCTAAATAACAAAACTTTGTAGATGAAGTGTACAGTTAAATGATAGGAGCCACTATTTCACAAATATTTATTTTATTAATACTGGTAGTGACAAAGCAATGTAAAAATTTTGAACTTGAACCTGGAGGTAGGTGAAACTAATGTCTATATGATGTTTGGAACTCATTATCTCAAATAACCTCATTAAACTCAAGAAACAAATAAACTCAAGAAACAAAAAAATAAACATGATTATTGGTATTACTATCATTATGATAAATAAAGCTTTATTATTATTATCCTTTACTCCTAACAAAACAGCACATTTGTTTTGTTGGTAAAGATCCAATATTTTAGTATTGCATCCTACAAAGAGAATTATTCTAAAACTGAATAATATATTCCTCATACTTGTGAAAGCAATGCAATATGCACATTAAAAACAAAATAAATAACTAAATGATTAACACTGATTTCTTCCCAGTAACTAATTAATTTTTGATAGTTTTAAATGTCTAACTAATTTTTTGAATAACAACATAACAGCCATCTTCTAGGGAAAACGGCTAAATTTGTAGAATGTTAAAAAGACTCTTGCATATTCCTGATAGATAACAATTTGGAAATAGGGTTGGTGCCAACAATATATCCAATATGTTTCTTGTTTTTTTTTTATATGAAATGCACTAAAACTAGAGGAAGAAGAAGCTGTAAACACTATACAGAAACAGTTATTTGTGTAGACATAGTCAAAATTGTTTCCTGTCACTTACAGCTCTATTTGCTATTGTAACACATTTACAACTGATCACAGTTTATTGTGGTAAAAAAAAAACATTATTATGAATTCAAATCTCACGGAGGTTAGCTTTGCCTTTCATCCTTTCGGGGTTGATAAAATAAAGCAGTAGTAATGCATTGGGGTTGATTTAATCAACTTTCCCTTGTCCCAAAATTGTTGGCCTTATGCCTAAATGAGAAACCATTATTTTTTAGTTGTCTTATTTTTATTGATGTTTTCACTGACTGCACTATTGAGTGCAGCTCTGTAAGTCTTAGGTATGTGCAATTCTTTGCTTTTGTAATTTCTATTTTATTAAAAGTGCTCTACATTAGGAATGCAGTACCTAGTAGGGCTACATTTTATATGCTGTACATAATTCTAAGTCTTTGGATTTTGGTTATGTATTTGTTTGCATGTTTTTTTTTAAAAATGATATTCAAAGCTTCTATTATTAGAGGGGTCCTTTCTGTTAATAATCCCCAACATTCTAGTTATCTCTATTTCCATTTATATTTCAATTATTTCTACATTTCTTTTATAGATACATTATCATCTGTTGGAACTGATATGTCAATTAGGGAAGGCTTCCTTGAAGACAGAATTTTTTTTTTTTTTGGGGGGGGGGGGGGGGGGGGTCAAGTTTTGTAGCTAGTTATGTTACTTTTCTATTGTTCTTTACTAAATATTTTTGTAGTCCTATCATGTATTTTCCTCCCTTTTACTTCTCATCCATTGTACATTTCTATTGTGCTGACTGTCATTGTTCCATATTCCCTCCCAGTACATCTGAATTCCAAGTGCTGTTGGTGTGTCTTCTAGTATTATGGGTTCTTTTTTTATTGTTGATGTCTTTGCAGAAGCTTTTGGTATTAGATTGGAGCACTATTTTTCTATGAGAAACATTGGATTTTTTTCAGGGTATCTTTTTTATTGACATATTTTATTTATTTATTTTTGTTATTTGGATCATTTTTCTCATTTTCATTTTGAACTTCACTTTTTCTAGTTCACTAAGTAAAGATAGATATTTCCTCTTTTTCTCAATTTGTGGAGTTAGGGTTTGGCTGGGGGTTTGTCTCCATTAGGATCAAACCCAGTTTCTTTCAACACTATCACTACTACTTAATAGATCTGATAATTTAGTCTTGATATTCAGACAGTTTGTTGTCATTAACAGAATTTCTTTATTTCATTAACAAAATTATATTTATTCATTATTTCAGAAGGCTGTTTATTACTTTGTATTTGGTGGGGGAGAGGGTTACACTGATCCTTGTTTATTGATCTTGAGATATTCTTTTCTACTTTTTTTATTGCTTCAGTTAGATCCTCCCCAATGTTAATTCTAGTTGAACTATTGTAAAGGGATTTTATTATCTTTGTTAAATGTGGGGGTTGAGGATATATTTTTGTTGTGCTTCTGTATTTGTCAGTATGTTCCTGTGGTGGTATTCTATGATCTTCATCTGTTTTATTTTTTTAGTTTTTCATTTGCTGTATTGCAGGCATGGCTTCTATAGTAATTTTTGTTTTTAAAATTGTTGCTTTGTGTGGTTAGATGTTTTGTTTTATTTTCAATATGTATTCAGTCTATTTCAATTTTGGAGATTTTTATATTTTTAACTACAAATCTTCCTACATTTGCTTTTGAGTTTGCTGTAATGCTTTTTTTCTACATTTTTTCTCCATAACTCCTATATCCCAATTATAATACAGTGTGTTTTACAGTGTTGTGTAGTATACATAGTCTCCTCTTATCCAGCATTCATTTTTAGTTCTACTTTCCCTTTGGATGATGACATTAAAAGACAGGTCTGTCTCTTTAGGGTTAACTTTTTGAGAGGACAGTCTTTGAATTTTGTGTTATGAGGCACATACTTTCCCCAGACACATAGACAGCTCGTATGAAGTTACCAACAGACTGAAAGAACTTAACTCCACCACACTTAGATACCCTTTTAGCTTAGACAGTTTCTTTTTACACCTCTGCCTCTTACCCCACCATCAACTTAGTAACTGACAACATTATGGCCTCTACTGATCTCAATTGTTTTGGCCTCACTGCTGCTGACATCTACAAATTGCTCTTTGTCATCCTGTGGAACACTTTCTTCCAATGTAAGGCCTCCATCTACAAACAGATTTCGGGACTGCTAATGGTGTTGAATCTCTTGGGCCTGCTAGCTATCACACACATGGATCAGTTGAAGCATACAGTGCTCACCACCTGCTGCTCTTGCTCCTTCTTCTCCAGGTACATGGATGATATCCTGTTGCTCACTGTGTTGTGCAAAGCCACCAAAATATGTCTTCAAAAACGTGGATGACACATAAACTTTGAGATTGAACACATGGATATCACTGGATCCCTCCCTCAATTTTACACTATGAAATCCATATACAGATCCATGGAGAAGGGATCCATATACACCAAATTTTACAGAAAGGATGCCAGCAAGGAACTATATGTACACCACAATTCTGCCCCCCCCCCCCCCCTTACAGAGTCAAAATTGCTTACATACAGAACGAGATCTTCTGGCTATGCAACAGATGTGAGGATAGTAACAAACACACCAGCCTGAAGGGATTCCAAAGAGGTTTAACCAAGAATGGCTATCTAACTTCTCTCACCAAACATTGAGATGCCAAGGCACCACTAAAGAGGAGGAGGAGGACATGCACTCCTGGGGATAGTATATGCTATCTAAAGCTGCCACATTTCAATAAGAACAACTACTACCATCCAACAGCTATCCATAGGCAAGGTCTGAACACACAACTGGCACAATCAGGACTTTGCCTACAGAGACTACTCTTCAAACCCAACTAGCATACAATATATACACAATTCCTAACTGTCCAAACAACAATGCAGAAGTGTGCACGAGAACATATCTGGTCTAGAGGGTCACATGAAGATGATGTGGTTTTTCATACATTTGAAGTACTTTCCAGATGTTGCATATACGGATCGAGGAGCACATGACTACGAGAGCTTCTACTGTCAAAAACACCTTGATACATGTCACAACTAAGATACTGAAGTCACCATAGAGGTATGGAAAGGAATATGGAGAATTTAAGAATAAAGGAGGCCATAATTATAAATGCACAGAGACCACTAATCAACAATAGAACAG
Organism: Eledone cirrhosa; assembly: GCA_964016885.1. Classification (NCBI taxonomy): domain Eukaryota; kingdom Metazoa; phylum Mollusca; class Cephalopoda; order Octopoda; family Eledonidae; genus Eledone; species Eledone cirrhosa. Next base: position 25,084 of record CAXHJY010001681.1, read on the forward strand.
AACTACATGGAGCAGAGTGGCTTTTATGACTGCCTCATGCATGCACAATCCATGTACACAACATAGGACAGGTGCATTACAACAGGATATATAACTTTTTCTACATTCATTTGAAAAGGTATTTACCTTAAAATATGATGAAATATGTGTAAAAAAACATTACTTTGTTTTATTTGTCATCCTTTATCCAAGTACCACCTTTTTATATATATTTCTATTTACATTGTACCGGTTTTCTGAGCTTCTTATCAATTTTGTTTTGTTTTGTTTGTATTTAAGTAGTCCACCCAACTGTTATGTTGTCTCTTATACTAATCTCATTCTATGCACATATTGCAGGTTATTTCAATAAAATATTTTATATGATAGACACAAGTCAGACAAAGTTTCTGTAGTAGATGTTGGGATCTGTTTGACATCTCTTCATTTCCTTGTTAAATTTAATTTTGATTTTGGAAATGTTAGTGAATTTTTTTGAATATTATGGAGAGCTATATTCACAAACACCCATGTTGTTGATATCAAAATAAATAATAAAGAAATCATAATAATGATAATTATTTTCATGTTTTGAATAGTTTTCTCTGAGTTTCTACTGTAGCACCAAGTACTCCTCTATATTCCTGAAGTGTATGCAGCATCAACTTTTATGAATGTAGAATCGTATTTGTTTTTTTCCTCGGTTTCATATTGTAGGATTTGGTTTATTGTTCCTCATGTTATTTTAGTGTTATGTCTATTGTATAAATTATGCACAATGTGAGTTGTGTGATTCTGTAGGGTGGTATTAATGGTTTGTATATATTATGTTTTGGTATTATGTGTTTTAGTATCAGACAGTGGTGGTGTAAAGTATGTGCTGTGTGGGTTCTATTATATTAATAGGTTTGCCCTTGTAAATAAAGAAAGGATTATATTAATAGGTTGCAACTGTGCAAAATATGAATTATGAGTTGTTGGTATTATAATGTCAATATTGATTATTCGAGAGAGTATGTGTGGTGTTATTTTATTGGGTGATGATTTTGTAAAGTATTATCATCATTATTTTATGTCTGTTTTCCATGTTGACATAGGTTAGACTGGTAATTAGACAGGTCAGAAAACGACATCTTGTTCATACGTTCCATATATTGGATAGTTACTATGACTGGATGCTCTTCCTAATGCCTGTGTTATATTGTTTCAGTAAAATATCATCCATGTGTTATCTTCTTTTTAAATGGTCAACACAATCCCAGACCTCATTTGCTTACTGAGTGAGGTGGAACCATCAAATCGGACAAAGGAAATGATGTTTCCATTGGTCTTTCCATTGCTGATACTATATACTAGTAACAACTCCTGACAGGAAGAGCAGCATGAAATAAAATGTCTTGCTCAGGGACATAACACATCGCTTGAGCCGAGAATCGAACTTGCAAACTCAGAATGACAAATCCAATTCTCTAACCACTAGGCCACTAGTATGTAGTGTTCCAATTATTATTGCTGTTGTTTTTACTTTCATACCTCACATTCTGTTTATTTCAATTTCAAGATCTTTGTAATTGACACTTTCCCCACTTGCTTTTGGGCAATGTTTTAGTCAGAAGGGATTGAGGTGTCTATCAGAATACAGACATTTTATTCCAGTTCTTGATTGAGAGGTGGGTAGGTTCTGCCTTGTCTTATCATCATTATCATCGATTAACGTCTATCTTCCATGCTAGCACGGGTTAGACAGGTTTGTTCCATTTAGAGGCAAGTTGGGTTGGATGACTGTGTCTCACTTATAGCTCATATAGGAGTCTTTCTAACGCCAAACACATTGATAGTGTGTGCTGGCTGCTTTTTGCCATGTCTTTTACACGTCCACTTTACAGTGTGGGCTAGGTGCTTTTTCTTGTGACACCTACACGAACACCTTACAATATGGACTGGGTGTTTTGTGGTACCAGCATAATATATATATATATATATATATATATACACACAAATGCACGTATCATGATAATGATATAGACATATATATATTTGTGTGCATATATATGCAATATACATACACATTTACAGTGTGTGTTGGGTGCTTTTTGTTGTGTCACCTACATGACCACATTAGTGTGGACTGGGCACTTTTTGTCGTGACACCTACACAACCACTTTACAGTGGAGACTGGGCACCTTTGTCATGTCACCAACATGACCACTTTACAGTGGGGCCTGGGCACTTTTGTCTTGGGACTAGGAAGGGGAAGGAAACTTGGGAAAATTGTGGACAGGGTAGTAGGGGAGGTATGGTTACCGCTAAGGGAGGTGAACGAGAGGGGAGAAGGTTACCTATTAGGTCTAAGCCTCAGCCTGAGGATAATAGCGGGTAGGTCTTCTGTAAAACTGCATAGTGCCACAGGTCGCGGTCCTATGTCATTGCTTTTGAGAGGTGTAATTATGCAAGGTCAGCTTTTATTACCTCATCCCAAGTCTTCCTAGGTCTGCCCACACCACGGCTACCATCAACTTTGAGTGCTCTGCACCTTATTATCCAACTGTCATCCTTCATACGTATCACATGTCCATACCAATGCAATCTCCTTTCCTGCATACAACAACTTATCCCTCTTATGCCTAATTTCTCACGGAGTATATTTAGACTTTGCCGTTCACGTATATTGCTATTGCCTATCCAGCGAAGCATGGAGGCTTCAAGCTCTTCAATTCATTTAACTTCTAATTTATGTTGACACTGTAGTTTGTATCTAAAATACCTAACATATTTATAGTTATGTAATTTGTTTTTCCATTTTTATATATTGTATTTTATCAGTTTCATCTACTCCAAAATATTTATGTGTATGGCTATGGTCTAATTCTCTGATTTCAGTACTTCAGACTAATCTATTTTTCCTGAGTTTTAGTTCATTTGCCTCATAGTAGCTTTGGCATATTTGTCTGAATCCATACTCATTTTAATGTCATGGTTGAATTTATGAACAATTTTTAGTAGGTTATCCAACTGAAACATAATCTCTTGTAAATATTCTTACATCATTCATGTAGTGAAAGTGGTTTATAGTTTGTCTATAGCATCGATAACGATTGGTGGATTTATTCAACAAATATAATCAGAACAAAGCAAAAGAGTAGAGGAGATAAATCTTCCCAAATGATTTGGATTCATATGGGTGTATGACTGGTTTTGATAGATTATCATCTCTTTGTTCTATTTTCATTTCTACATAACATAGTTGATGTATTTCGTTAATATTGAGCTAATTTTTTTTTGTGTGTGGAGTTTTTTCAGTATCTCAAAACGATAAGTGACATACTATCTAATGCTTTTCAGTAATAAATCAAAGCCAAACTAAAGTTTGTTTTCCTTTTTTGCTTTCTATAATAGCTCTTGTTCATCAGTAGCTGCTCTTTAAAACCTTACATACCTTCAATTTTCCTTTCTGCTCTTCTGGAAACACATTATTACTCTCCAGATGAGTGCCCAACCTGTATGGATGTATATTGTTGGCAAAAAATTACAGACCCATAACTTAATTTTTTTTCCAGCAGTCAACCAGGTGTTGAATCTAGTCTGCTTACTAGTTCCCTGAATGTTACCACTATATGGACACTGGTTAAATCTATCAGTCAGAGCTTTCTAGTTGCTTGGTGACAATAGTGGTTCATGTATCATGAGTAATTATATATAAATATATTTTTGGTCCTTTCTTATCCTAGTGGTAAGAATATTGGACTTATGATCATAATTTTGTGGTTTCAATTTCTGGGCTGGGTTGCGTGTTGTGTTCTTGAGCAAAACACTTCATTTCATGTTTCTCCAGTATACTCAGCTGAAAATGAGTACCAACAATAGCTAGGGGTTTAACCCAGCGATGGACTGGTGTCCTGTCCAGGGGGAAGTCTTGTACTCTCAGTCGTTTCACACCACAGAAACTGGGATAAGCTCTGGCCTGATGAACTTCAGAGCTTGAGACAGACTTTAGACTTTTAGACTAGACATATTCATTATGCTTTTTCCTTGTGTTGAATGTTTTTGTCCTGTACTCCCTCCCAGTATGTTTGAATTTCCACCAATGTCAGTATTTCTTCCAGCAGTATGTTTTTCTTTTCTTTTCTTAATGTCCCCGTGGATTAATTTGGTATTTGATTGAAGTACCATATTCTCCTAACAAAAGAAGCCTTCACTTTCTTCCAAGTGCCTCATCCTGCATGCTTTTGTTAATATTTGTTTACTTTTCTGTAGTTTTCAGTGAGTCTTTTATTAATATATAAAATATGCTTTTATTGTTTGGGTTCTTCTTTTATTTATTTTTCATATTGGAGCCCTTCTTTTCTGTTTCACTAAGGAATGATAAGTCTTTCCTTTAACAAAAAAATTAAAAATTATGTAGTATAGTATCTTATATTTGGGGATGTGGGGTTTACCTAAGGGTTTCATACTATTAGGATCAAGCCCAGTTTTCCTCAATACAATGACTGTTACTGAATATCATTCAGTCCTATCAATATTTAGGTAGATTATTGCTGTGGATAGAATTTCTTGTGGAGTCCTTGTTACATATATTTATTCTTTCATAGAACTACTTGTCCGTATGTAGCTTGAGCAGGTGTTTATATTGATCAATGTTCGTCAATTTTGTTATATTCTTTTCTATTTTCATTGTTGTTTCTTTTAGGTCCTCTTTAATGTTAATTCTGGTTGCTCAGTTGTGATGTCTATTTATATTGTTAGATGTCAGGTGCAGTATCAAGGTTATATCTTTGTTGTGGTTGCGCATTTCATTATGTGTTTCTATAGAGACTTCTATGGTCTTTACCATCTTTTTGAATTATAGTCCTTTGTAATCATTTTTGATTTATTGTAATGACTTGTTTGTTTCTTGTGTGGTGAATGTGGATTCTATAATATTTTCACTGTGCTTTGAAAACATTTATTGTATGAGGAGTCTTATGTGTTTTGTATGTGGTGGGTTCTGTGTTGATACTTTCAATGGCTTGTTGTAGGTTATCTTTGTTATGTATAACCATTTTCTTTTTTAAACTATAGTCTATGTATCTAGCTTAGAATAGGTACACTGTATTTCTGTAGATAATAAAAGGCAACTAAACTGGGCGGCACCAGAAAGAGTATCTGCCCCATAAAATATTGCCTCAAAAGAACCTCATGATAAATATGAAACATGTCATAGGGGCTGCAAGAGTGACCCCTGGTTTAGCAGGGAAAATAACTTTGGGACACTTGTATTGTTGTATATTCTTTCTATTTCAATTATTAGGATCTTGTTATTATTTACTATACATCTGTGCACATTCTTAAGTATGTTTGCATTGATATTTCACCTCATTTCTGTTTTTCTCCATAGCTCATGTTCCTTTTATAGTGCTCATCTATGTTGGATATCGTGTTGATGTGCAATCAATGTAGTGTTTATTGGTCCAGCAGTATCTTTGGATTTTCAACATTAACAGTAAGAGATGTGTCTTTATGTTTGAAGTTACAATTTTGAGAGGACATTGCTTCTGAACTCTACATTGTTATTTCTGGATTGAAGTTGCAGTGTACTCATACTAGGAAATTCATCATATATCCCAATAATGTAATTGTTACTGATTGATTTACTCATTGACATTGTGGACTTGCTTTAATATAGTGTAAACTTTCATCATTATCATCACCATTCAATGTCCATTTTTCCATGCTAGCATGGGTTAGACAAGTTGTTCCATTGTGTGACAAGTCAGACCAGATGACCTGTATCTTTCTCATACAGAACTGGGTGGACTAGGCACTTTTTCTATGTTTTGTATGTATTCAGAGGTGTGTTTTGTTTTGTCATGGTGCAAGTCATAGTAGTATTGTGTTTGATACTGTAGATGTGTGTGGTATCTATAGTAGTATGATGTTAGCTGTAGTAGTATGGTAGTAGCTGCAATGATGTGATAGTAGCTAGAAGTTTAAAGCTAGCTGTAGACATGTGATAACAAGTTTAGTGATAGCAATAGCTACTGTGGTGCACTCATAACTGTAGTGTTGTAACTGGTATCAGTAATAATCTGCTATATTCTGTTAAAATATGTTAATATCATTAACTATTCAAACCAAACAGGAAAGTAACATCTACTTTCTGTCAATGGCAAGGAGGATTATGTGCTTTGCTTCTGGACACTACACAATGAGTGAAGCATAGTTTGAACTCACAGTAAGTAGTCCAACCACCATAACAATATTAGTATTATCATTATTTAGTTGAGAGTGATAAATGAGTAGAATCATTACGGTGTTGGAAAAATACTTTAAGGCATTTGTTCCAGCTCATTTTCAATACAAATCCAGCTGAGGACAACTTTGCCTTTCATACTTCTGGGTTCAATAAAACAAAGTAGCAGTCAAGCAATGAGATCAAATTCACTGACATTCCCCGCCCACCAAATTGCCAGCCCTACGCTGAAATTAGAAACCATTATTATTATTTAGTTGAGGAAGGAACAATAACACCCTTAGCATATGCATGGGCACCCAGACTAATGCAGTAAATATTCGGTTTAAACAGAATATCTACTGCAACAGAAAGTTTCAGAGAACTGCAGCTAAGAGGAGAGAAGATTTAGCTAGATATTTAGAGAAGAGTTTATGAAGAGTAAAACAGAAAGGATTATAAGGGAAATAGTTAAATGTATCAGTTGGGCTTGAATGATGGTGAAAGTGTTAGGGGTAATAACTATTTTGCTAATTTGTGAGAGAAACTATTGTAGTTGAAGAGACAGTATATAAGTAGACTGACACTTCAGTAGGCTTAAAGTTGTAGTATACTGATGGCTCAAGATTGCAGTGTTATGTGAAGATAATGAATGAAGTAAGAAAATAGTGATTGATGAGTAGCTTAACAATAGCTTTCAAAAACCTGAGAACCACAGTTAAACAAAGGGCTCATAATTCATATTCTATTACTGGTGCTGTGTTGTGTCCATCATAAAGCACTTAACTATCAAACTACCAAATCCACCAACAAAGTGTGCCTATGATTTCACCAGCAAGTATTTTTTAAGCTAACAATGTTAAGTTCAAATCCCCCTGTGAGTATATTTTAGAAATATATAATCTACTGGATTATCTTGCCAGAGGCATATTACATGCACCACCAACCTAAAAAAACCCACATATTTTAAGTGCTTCCCTCTCTGTAAAGATGCTAGTATTAACAGTTATATTTTTCAACCCAAAGATATTACCTTGTTGCAATGAAGTACCAAGTTGTGCAGTAGGGAGAGGGAATTATGCATGTGATGCAGTTGAAATTTTGTATGCAAACCAGCAGCTATTACAAGGGTGATAATCTCTTTCAGAAATGTTTATATTGATTAAATAAGCTGTGTGTAATTGCAGTTAGACAAGTGCTAAAGACAAAGGCACTAGGATGTAAGCATTTCAAAAATATTAGGCTTGGCAATTAACTATTTACTTTGTTGTTATATATGTTGGTGTATTTATATAGGGTAGAGTGGTGTGTCTTATTGTAGGTTTTAATACTTTAGTATTCATAATATTAATGGCATTTGATATGTTGATATATTTATATATTGTAGCGTACCTTGTCTAAAATATAACATGATAATAGTCATAATACTGATGGTGTTAGATATGTTGCTGTGTCCTTATGAAGTAGAGCAGTCTGTCTTTCCTAAGGTTTAACCTTTTGGCAACCATAATACTAATGGCAATAGATATGTTGATGTATTTATATAAAATAGAGCGGTATGTCATGTGTAAGGCTTAACACTTTGCCACCCATATCAATAATAGTGATAATATTCATTTATTGACATAAAACTGATGAAAATATAAAACTAAGAATAATGTGACTTCTTGTGTGATTTGAAAGGAGTTTTGCCACCAATTTGACCATAAATTATAAAAACTATGTATTTCATCATCATCATTCATCATTTAATTTTACGTCCACTTTTCCCTGCTTGCAAGGGTGGGACGGGAACTGATTCTGGCTTGATTTCTACAGCTGGATGCCCTTCCTAACACCAACCTCATTTACAGTGAGTGCTGGGTGCTTTTTTGCCGTGGCACCTCCACGACCATTTCTACAGCTGAGTAAACTGGAGCAATGTGAAAAAGTGTCTTGCTCAAGGAAACAACACATCACCCGGTCTGAGAATTGAACTCACAACCTTTTGATTGCAAGGCCAATGCTCTAACCACTAAGCCATGTGCCTCAATTTGGTTGGATTAAATACTAAAGTGTTAAAGGAAAGGCCTGCTATCCTGTATAATTTGATTAGATGAAACTGATTAGTAAAGTGGTTTAGTGGGTGCACTTAATACAAAGAATACATGGCTAGCATTTAAATAACAAATGAAACAAATATGACAATAATTTTAGGTATTAGATAATGCAGGATAATATTTTAGATAAAAATCCCAAATATTACTAATATGTGCTTTACCTTTTATTTCTATATCAAACTGAGAAATCACTGAACCCTACAATATATCATTCTTAACAGAAGCTGGATATTTTCTAAGTATTTAGAAAGTTAAAATTCTCAGGAAATGTTTTTTGCTAGAGAGATATCAACTTTACTCTGAAGTCAATAATGAATGTCTCTTGTGGTAGCATTACCAGCTCAATGTAGCAGCTAAATCCCCCTTAATAAACTCTCTGTCTTTGAAGTAGGCTCTACTTAGTTTTAATTCTAAATATTTGAATACCATAGCATACAACAATAAAGTTTGGGTAACTATGGTTAGAGACATTGATCTTAGCTACCACCATACTGTATGTCTTCGCAGGGAGATTTCATGACAAACTTTACTACTTTGTAATATAAAACTTTAAATATTTAGCCAAAAAGAAAAGAGGGTGCGTAGAATTTATTAAATTGGAACAGTGTGTTAACAATAAGTTAATAAATTAATAAAAATAAAAGTAGTAGTGCAATTGTATTTTTTTTTAAGAGTCAACTTAACAATGGCAACCAACTGTTCATTCCATTGATATAGTTTGTGGGGGGGAATAAGTAAAGACAAGAGAAAAAATGTAATACCTGGCATCTGCTTCACTGTAAAACTCTCTAGCAACTATGTCTTCAAATAATTCACCACCTGTTACCCTGGAAAAACAGATATGTAAATGGGATTAGAACTGCATTATAAAAAATATATTTCTCATAATAATTATTATTATACATTTTGTTTCTAATGTGGAAGCCACATTGCATTTAAACATTGAAAGTTTTCAAAAAATTGTCCTTTTTTATACAAATGGGAGTTCATATTGGTTATTTATTAATGATAATCCTGAAATAAATGTGGTTTTCTCTTTTGTAATTTAGACGCCTAGACGCTGGGGTTTTAAAAATCCATATTTTCTTTTTTTAAAATGAGATCCTTGGTATGGAATGATAATGTGCTATGCAGAATATTTTATTATGTTGCTAGACCCAGGGTTATTTACTTGAGTAAATGTCACCGGAATCTAACTACTAAATTTTATAAAGAAAAGGATAAGATATTTTTACATAACACCATGTCGAATGAGAGTTAATTCCCATTACAAAGGTAATGATAAAATGTAGGCAGTTTCTCGGAACGAGTATCAAATATAAGTCTTCATTTTATTGTAGTTCCATGTTACAATTGTGGTTAGTAAATTTCTTCTACATATTGGTATAATCCAGATCCATGATAGGTAGTTAAAGAGAAGTTAACTTGCTTGTCTTCAGTGTTATCAAGCTCTCTCTCTTTTGGTGCCTTCCTTCGAATTGACAACACTTCTCTTTAACCACCTATCATAGATCTGGATTATACCAATATGTAGAAGAAATTTACTAACCACAATTGTAACATGGAGCTACAATAAAATGAAGACATATTTGATACTCGTTCCGAGAAACTGCCTACGTTTTATCATTACCTTTGTAATGGGAATTAACTCTCATTCGACATCGTGTTATGTAAAAATATCTTATCCTTTTCTTTATAAAATTTAGTAGTTAGATTCCGGTGACATTTACTCAAGTAAATAACCCTGGGTCTAGCAACACACTAAAATGGTGACCCCGACGTGATACCAACATAAAGACGAGTTGTTGGCGGGGAGGTTGGCGCGACAATGAAGAGAAGGAGACCGACTCCGTGAACGCCATCTGGATGGTGTTTTTCGTGACACAGTTTAGCCACTTGACGAGTTAACGCGTCAATGGCTCTCAGTATAGAGTCCTCACAAGGTGAAACAGGCTGTGCTTCAAAAGTAGAAGAAGCAATGAGTGGATCTGCCGAAGTAGGCACATGAGAAAATTCCATTATACGATCCGCTAAGGCTGTAATTTGGTCCAGAGAACTGGTATCGACTATATTTGCTATTATGGTCTGCACATTTGTTGGCAAACGGGAGAAGAATAATTGTCTTACGAAAGAGTTGTCCTCTGCTGTTGAGTCGCTCAGTTCCCGGATGCACCGTAAAAACTGAGACGGGGGTTCTATCTCCCACGATCAGATGCATCAACAGATAAGGAAAGTCTCGCATTTGCAACAGGATGGGCAAGGAAGGAAACTTTAGCTAGCTCAGACTTGACGGATTCAAAAGACTGCAATGCATCAGCAGAAAGTGAAATTTTAGCATCTTTCTTTTTTTGCAGCCCTTAAAAACTGTGTCAAGGGGAACAACTTGTCCGCACAGTTAGGAATAAAGCGACGATAAAAGTTAATTAATCCCAAGAAATGGCGTAATTGTCTCAAGGATGTTGGTGGTGCTAATTGCTGAATCGCCTCTACTTTAGATGGCAAAGAACGAATGCCTTCTGAATCTATAAGGTGTCCAAGGAATTCCAGTGAATCTGTACCAAACACACATGTAGCTGGGTTGATTCTGATTTTGTACGATTGGAGACATTGAAATTACTGAGATAGATGTTGATGATGGTGTTCATCCGAATCACTGGCTATCAGGAGATCATCAATGTAAGCAAACACAAAATCCAATCCACGTGTGACTTCATCGATAAAACGCTGGAACGTGCTAGAGGCATTCCACAAACCAAAAGGCATGGATAGAAATTCAAACGAACCAAAAGGGGTGGTCACAGCTGTGTTTGGTATGTCTTCCGGATGCATGGGTATTTGATGGTAAGCGCGTCATCATCATCATCATCATCATCACCGTTTTACGTCCGTTCTTCCACGCTAGCATGGGTTAGACGGGTTGTCCTGTTGTGGGCAGTGTCTGGTCGGCTGACCATGCCTTGCTCATACAGGAACTGATCTGGCTTGATTTCTACAGCTGGATGCCCTTCCTAACACCAACCTCATTTACAGTGAGTGCTGGGTGCTTTTTCGTGGCGCCTACACGTCCACTTTACAGTGTGGGCTGGGTGCTTTTTTGCCGTGGCACCTCCACGACCACCTTGCGGTGGGGGGGGGGGGGGGCATATTGTTTATATGCTTCAGCATGTACCCATGGGAGGTCGGGTACCCTGTATTACTGCGTGACGCCAGAAGTCACGGTCGTGTGTCATTGACTTTGAGAGGTGTAGTTGGGTAAGGTCGGCTTTTATCACCTCATCCCAAGTCATCTTGGGTCTCCCCACTCCGCGGTTTCCATCAACTTCTAGTGCTCTGCACCTTTTTATGCAGCTGTCATCCTTCATACGCATCACATGTCCATACCAGCGTAACCGCCTCTCCTGCACGCAGCATTTGATTCCTCTTATGCTCAGTCTCTCTCTCAATTCATTTATGCTTTGTCGTTCACGTATATTACTGTTACACATCCATCGGAGCATGCAGGCTTCGTTTCTCTCTAATCTACGTAAGTCTTCCACCTTCAGCGCCCAGGTCTCACTACCATGCAACATCGCTGTTCGGATACACGCATCATACAGTCTGCCTTTCATTCTGAGGGAGAAGCCTTTTGCAGCTAGCAGTGGTAGTAGTTCCCTAAACTTCTTCCATCCCGTTCTTACCCTAGTTATTGTACTTTCTGAGCACCCACCTCCGTTGCTAATTCGGTCACCTAGGTAGCAGAAGCTGTCTACTGTTTCTACAGGGCCCTCCCAGAGATTGGTGGTACTTGTTTCCTGTGGCTGTTTGCTTGCTGTTTCAGCACAGCTGCTGCATGTGAATCCTACATTCTTAATTAAGCTTCCTGAGATCCCGCTACATCTCTTGTGTACCCATTGTTTGCATTTGGGGCAAAGAATGGAGTTCCTACCTACACCTTTCCTACATACTGAGCAAGGCCATTTCCCTGAGGGGATCTGGGTTCTGTTTTCTCGTCTACTTATAAGGACCTTAGTCTTTGTCATGTTGACTTTGAGGCCCTTTCTCTCTAGTCCCTGCTTCCAGGTTTGGAATTTATTCTCTAGTTCTACCATAGATTCAGCTATGAGTGCGAGGTCATCAGCATACAGGAGTTCCCATGGGCATCCGGTCTTAAACTCCTCCGTTATTGCCTGCAGGACTATGATGAACAGGAGAGGGCTAAGAACAGAGCCCTGGTGGACCCCAACCTGTACGCTAAATTCCTCGCTATACTCATTGCCAATCCTAACTTTGCTGACTGCTCCCCTATACATGGCTTGTACCGCTTTCACAAGCCATTCATCTACTCCTAGTTTTCTAAGAGCCCACCAGATTACTGCACGTGGAACTCTGTCAAAGGCTTTCTCAAGGTCGACAAAGATCTATTTTAGAAAATATCTTGCATCCATGCAGAGCGGATGCAAAATCCTGTAAATTTGGTAGAGGATAACGATCAGGTGTTGTGATAGCGTTAAGTCGTCTATAATCACCCACAGGTCTAAAATCCGCCTCACCCTTACGAGCTAAATGAAGCGGGGATGCTCATGGGCTGGTGGACGGTCGTATAAGACCAAGCTGAAGCATGTGATCGAACTCATCCCTGGCTTTTTTTAGCCTGTCTGGAGCCAGCCTACGTGGCCAAGAAAAAACAGGCGGAGAAGTTGTTGTAATAAAATGTTGAGTCGAGTGGATTACTTGGTTCGGTTTAAATGAAATGTCAGTTAACTCGAGAAATGAGGCAAGAAGAGAATGAAACTATTTCCAGAGGCAGCTATGAAACACACGGGACTTATGGCAGTAACAGTAGAACCACGAGCAGGCATAGATAAGGATGTGGTGCCATCCACAAGTTTCTGTCTCCTGACATCTACTAACAGTGAATAGTGGTATAAGAAATCCGCACCGAGAATAGGATGGGGTAGGTCCGCTACAACGAAAATCCATTTGAAATCTCGACGCAAACCTAGGTCCAATGATAGAGATATTTGACCATAAGTTTTTATAGGAGACTGGTTTACTGCATACAAGGAAATACTGGAAAAATTTGGCTTGGTACAACTGAAACGAAGAGGCCAAATACTGCAACTAGATCCTGTGTAGACCATAAACGATTTGTTTGAAACTCGATCTTTGATGAAAAAGGCACGATAAGGAGAATTAATGGGGGAGAGGTCTGCCATGCCCAGACTCTCTAATTTTAGTTTTCCGAAGTCCCGAAAGAGCAGGGCTGAATACAATTATTTGCCTTTTTACGAAAACGCATGCGATACCAACATAAAGACGAGTTTTTGGTGGGGAGGTTGGCGCGACGATGAAGAGAAGGAGACCGACTCCGTGAACGCCATCTGGATGGTGTTCTTTCGTGACACAGTTTAGCCACTTGACGAGTAAACACGTCAATGGCTCTCAGTATAGAGTCCTCACGAGGTGAAACAGGCTGTGCTTCAAAAGTAGAAGAAGCAATGAGTGGATCTGCCGAAGTAGGCACACGAGAAAATTCCATTATGCGATCCGCTGAGGCTGTAATTTGGTCCAGAGAACTGGTGTTGACTATATTTGCCAGTATGGTCTGCACATTTGTTGGCAAACGGGAGAATAATAATTGTCTTATGAAAGAGTTGTCCTCTACTGTTGAGTCGCTCAGTTCCCAGATACGCCGTAAAAACTGAGATGGGGTTCTATCTCCCAGGTTTTCCTCCTCCAACAAGGAACAAAATTTGCTCTCAGACTAACGGCTGTTCCGTCTGAGCACTTCTGCCTTAAGGGTCTCGTAAGTGACGCCTTGTGGGGGATCTGTGATGATATCTTTTACTGATGTGGCGAGCGATGCAGGGATTCCGCTTATGAACACGTGTAACCTTTGTTGTGCCACTTGAACGCCATGGGCAACAAAATACGAATCTAGTGGTGCAAACCACAACTTTGCATCACCTGAATACGTCGGTAGCGAAGAATTGCTCATTATGAATGTAGTAGCCGCTGAGTGAAATGTTTTTTTAACTGCCGCACATGTGGTTTAACTTTCATGAATCAGCCAAAGACAACACATTTGAAAGAAAAAAATTAGTTGTATTTTCAAAATTATATGCACATGTGGTGGTAACATGAATAGTTGAAGTGATGTAACACGGAGGAAGCAAAATGGCGAATACAAAATGAAGGCTTTGTTGAAAACGAAGACACGAGGTGCAAACATTTTTTTTTTCTTATGCATATCCGGAGATTACGATTCTTCGGTTGGCGTTTCTTTTTACGTTAGGGTCACCATTTTAGTGTATTGCTAGACCCAGGGTTATTTACTCGAGTAAATGTCACCGGAATCTAACTACTAAATTTTATAAAGAAAAGGATAAGATATTTTTACATAACACCATGTCAAATGAGAGTTAATTCCCATTACAAAGGTAATGATAAAACGTAGGCAGAATCTCGGAACGAGTATCAAATATAAGTCTTCATTTTATTGTAGCTCCATGTTACAATTGTTGTTAGTAAATATTCTTCTACATATTGGTATAATCCAGATCCATGATCGGTGGTTAGAAAGAAGTTAACCTGCTTGTCTTCAGTGTTGTCAATTCGAAGGAAGGCGCCAAAAGAGAGAAAGCTTGATTTGCGTTCCCTCTATTTATATCCTTTTACCGGAAGTTACAAAGAAGGTTCTAGAATTTCGATGGGAAGTAACGTTAGCTACTTCCCTTGTCTAGAGAGCGCTACAAAGCTATAATTGTAACAAGAATCACTGGGGAACTGGAGATACGGCAGAATGAACTGAAATAAGCTAGAGATAGTCTAGAAAGCAGTCTTTCTGGTGACTCTGCATGAAGTTATGCATAAGACAAACAGAATATGATGACCTACTAATGTATAAGCACAAAGAGTCAATGAGTGGAGAGGCAGATGTATACAGAGGTGGAAAAATCTTTCAATGTTACCTTTATGATCCAACTAATGGATCATGGCACAATTGTAGTCAGCAAGAGTTTATAGTAACAATGATATTTAAATGAAATTGTTAAAGATGATCTTAAGGAAGACAAACAAGGACAAAGAACTCTTATTAACATCAAGAACTAAAGTTGCTTATCAGCAATATTCAATTTAACTTCATGGAAGGCGATGAAGATTACCACTTTAGCCAATACTTTAAAAAAAAAACATTTGTATAATGTGGAGATAGAATACGGTTTTAAAGGATTCAAAGCAAGGGATTTTCTTTGTATACCTCCAGGATAAACTAAACAGATGGCACAGAAGACATCAGAAATTGGCTAGAAGACAAAGAGAATGACCTTTGTCATAAAGCTAAATAGTATGATAGATGAAGTTCCTGTTGCTGACAGGAGAAATAGTGAGGGTGATGAAAGTGGCAAACCATTGTCCAATAAACCAAAATTTTGTCATACAAGAATCTCTTGATGACATTTCATAAACTAACTTATGAAGAGAAACTGATATTCAACAATATTCTAAAAATCTTAGTGACTTAACAGAAGTCAGTATCTGGAAGCAGCAGCATCAGTATAAATAACTGAACCAATACATTCTTCAAATTAATTTGTCCTAACCCTTCTGCAGCTGCTAGTCACTTCAGACAGCTACAAGTGGGAGGCAAGGGACTGTGATGCACCATAGCTCTACAAACTCAAAATGACAAGTTAACACCTAAACCTCCAACATATAAAGCTCATCTGTCATTTATGACAGGTAAATGAAATTAACACTTTAAATTATCAGTCTTTTCATTTTTACATATTGTAATATTAAATAATTTTATAAAATATATATTTGTTTTATATAATTATATAATAGTTGCACTATTTTCTGCAATTATGTTACTGTTTATCATAGTGTACAGTGTATATATTTCCAATATCCTATCCACCAAAGACAAACTAAATGAAAAAAGGCTACTGGCCCAAATAACATTCTTCTTGGGATACTTAAAGATGTCTTTTGGATGAAATTATCTTGAGGTTTACAAACAAGTTTCTTACAAACATGGAGAAACCTGATCAGTGCTATGAGAGCAACCTCATATAGATTCCAAAATCAGGCAACCTCAGTGATCTGAGAAACTACAAAGAAACAGTGCTGCCTTCTTTAACTTTCAAAATGACAAACAGAATGTTACTGAAACCATGTTCAACTTGTAATTGAATATCACCTGAGACCAAATCAAAATTACCTTTGTTGATTTTAGCAAAGTTTTTGATCGAATTCACCAACACTCAAATACTCAAAATGTCAAAATCCTACTAACACACAGAATGCTTGAAGAACTGGTTTTAGCTATTGGAAAGACTTATGAAAATACAAGAATTTGTGTACTTTATGTGAACAGAAAATCTTAAGTTTCTTTCCCAGGGTGTGAGCACTTGTAAGAGGACACAAACAGCAGACAATTTTCTGAACCTCTATATCTCTCACGACTACTGATTAATTTCCATTTATAAATGCTCCAAAACAAACAGTATATTAGCCACAGATAAATTCAATAAATGTAATGAAAAAAAAAAGGTACGAGTGTTCACGTGGGCCACATTAAAAAAAAGACTTACACCTTAAAAGTTTCAAATTGAACCACCAATTTTGCTGTTCTCCAGAAGAGGTCAAAATAACCTACTTAACAGGTTAACATTAGACAGGTTCAGCATTGATTAACAGGTGTTTCATAACAGATGTGTTCTAAGCAACTGGTTATGTAGGGCTGCTATTTGATTACACACATGTAAGAAGAACACAAGAGAAGTCACAAACAATTCATTATTAGAAAGCACATGTTTAGCTTTGTCTATTACCAAAACAGCCCCCATGCCAGCAAAGCACAAAATATCTAAATGTGTTACAGCATTATGGCTAGTAAATCAATCAATCACAATGGATACTAGCTCTAATGACAGTTTTACATATGCTTCACCGACACTGCATGATGATCTATAAATAAACAAAGGATTATATTTTGGTCAAAGAAAAATGTTCTAGTCTAGAGTGGCAGTAGTAGTAATAATAGAAATGATGATAGTATGGTGCTATAACTTGCTCACATATCTGGAAGTGTGCTACTGCTACTGCTCATACAAACATCTGAGACTACATCAAAAGAAAAAAGATGTACTCTTCTTTTTGTCTCTTCTATCACTATAGTAATTGCTTCTTTTCCTCCGAGATAGCAAGCTGCCTACCATCTTCACCCAACTTACTTAAGTTCCATCTGAAGGTCAACCCCATGGATCTGGATAACATTGAGAGATGATGGGTTATGCCAACCTTAACCTGACTAAATAACAAAATCAAATAAATAAAAGTATTCTATAGAATAAACGTTATCAAAACAAATCTCTATTCCTCTCTGTCCCACATACACACTAAGTAGTGCTGAATATAACATAGTGGCTATTGTTCAAGAGATAGTTGTCTAGAGAGCAACTATTTCTAATGTGACCATCATTTTTTAAAACATTAGGGTGTGATTTAAGGGAGATTTGGCAGACATTTCTAGCAGAATAACTGACCATGTAGAGCAGTGGTTTTCAGCCAAAGTGTCATGAAAACAGATTAGAATTACCACAAACATGTTTTTCATTGTCTTTAACAAGAAATCCCATACATGAGAAGGGGAAAAAATAAAATAAAAGTGAAGGCAATAAGACATGTCCTTTTTATTTTAACTCTCAAGTAAAGCAATTCTCAGAGTAAAAGTTAACCCCATTGAATTACAGTTTCTGAGTAATTGAGTCAATATTTTAAAATAGCCAGCTTAATATTTTGTCAGAGCTTTTGCTGTTTGCATTTCAAGTTCATCTAATGGGATTGAAAATAAAAAGGTGATTCACAGGTGGTGACAGCCTAAACAGTGAAAGTGCAACAAGAGAGCCCATGTACATCAGTAAAGGATCCTTGAGACTTAGTAAATGAGAGTGATGACAGTGTTGACCAGCTCAAACAGTCATGTGCTCAAAAATACATGTAGGCGACAGAAGTATGGGCAGTATTTTGAATCTTATCTGTTACTCAGTTGACTTGGTATGGAAAAGAAAGCCTGTTCTTTGAGTGTCTTATTTATGCTATTCCTGAATTTCAAAAGGAAAGGCTCTATTTCACTAAAAATGTCACGAGTCAGAAGGGAGTCTATTAAGCTAGTTTTGTTGCTTCAGAACAGATTATTATGGAGATGAACAACCACAACATTGGGGGAAACTTAATTAAGACTGTTTGTAAGAAGATGCTGTGAATTATATTTGGGAATCAGGTGGCCAATGAAACTGAAAAGAAGCCACTCTCAAATAAGGTTAGTTGTTGAGTAGAATACATATGAGATATTAAACGAATCTTTATATGCCTTTGAAGTAGATGAAATGACAGACACAATTGGAAAATGTTACTCAATGAGATTTCTTAGGTTTGTTTAGGGAAATTTTATATCTAACCAATTTTTGTTCCTCGACCTTACTAACAGGGAAAACGGACATTAAATGATAAATGTTGATGAATGATAAAAGAACTTAACAACAGTCACAAGTAAAGATATTTTTGAAACTGTTGACTTGAGCTTCACAGCTCATAGAATACCTTGGAATAAGTGAGTTGGAATTTACATTGATGGCGCTCCAAGCATGACTGGTGTTATCAAGCAGGTTTGAAATGTCAGCAAGAAACATGAACCCAGATATAGTTACAATTGACTGTTTCATTCACCAAGAAATTCTAATGATTAAGAAATTGAACAGTGAATTGCAAGCTGTTCTCCATGCCATTTAACATGATTCAACATGCTGTAATGTAGTAAAGTTTATTTTATTGCATTAAATATCAGTTATTTTACAAACATAAAAACCAATAAACTTCCTTTTCTCTTCTAAACTTACTATTTTCTTTATGATTGTGATAGGCAGCAATAGAAATGGGGCGCTATGTATGTATAATATACATAATTAGGTGTTCCAAGAAAGAAAAAAAGTTCAGAACCTTTGATATGAAGTCTCCCCTTGATATTCCTAGATACATTATACCTGAACAAAAGAACTCTTTGGTCATAGGTCTACTTAATCAGGGCTGACTTGAGATTTAACAACAAAAGTTATTTTCTTTGTGTACATAAAGTAGACTATATGAATCATGTGTAAGAAGTGTAATACTGTATGGTAGAGAACATGGACAATGAATACAGAGGATCTACATTCACAAAACAGAAAATGGGTGGATGGAGAAGAAAAAGTGTAATTTGGAAAATGCCCAATGTTAGGTTATACAAGGTTATCTCATTTATTGAACTATGCCCAGCTATAGTTTCCACATAGTGGCAAACTCACTACTGGACTAGAAGCAATCCAACAGCCCTGACATAAGCATCCTGTAATTATTTAGCAGAAAATGTCTAAGAATGGAGTCAGTTAATTCAAATGTTTATAAAATCTTTACAAGCGGAAAGATCATTGTGAATATTTAGTGTAAAGACTTTATTTTTAATGTGATGCTGTCATAGTGCTGTGTTGTACTTTTCAAGAATGTCTTGCTAATGTAGATGTAAAAGACAAGCTCCCTTTCTTCAGTGCAGTATTCATGCTAACCCTTACCTATGGTTATGGATGTCGAGTAATGATTGAAAGAATACAACCGTAAATACAAGCGGCTGAAATGAGGTTCCTCCAGTATTTAGAGTAACATTACTTGATGAGAGTACATAGCTCAGAGATCAGAGAGTCACTCAAGGTAGAGCTGCTAGTTCTCTGAATTGAGAGATCACAGCTCTTATAGTACGGGTATGTGGTTAGAAAGAATTGCTGGATAGATTTTGTAGATAATATTTCATAATAGGGATTCAAATTGTCCATATTCTTCATTGTATGTTCCACACTATTGTCACTATGAGAATCAAGATTATACTAGAAGTGGACTGGCCCAGACAATGGATTATACTAGGAACAGAATATTATACAAGAAAGTAAATTGCACTCTTACACTTCATTAGAAGTTGGAACTGTTGACAGTCATGTATGTTACATATAGAAGTCACAAAGCATTCTCTAGCCATACAACTTATCAGAAACAATTTAACATCTGAGCTATGTGGTTTGCTTGGTGTTTTCTTTACAGCCTGGACCTTATAGAGCAAGGTCTGGCAGAGATGAAAACAGCTCACCAATATCTTTCCACATCACATTAGGGATCTACATAAAGTAGATCTATCACATTCAACATTCAAACAGCATTTGAACATTCTAGTGTAAGATTCCAGGAGAACCAACATCATCACAACTGACACATTAGCATTTAACAACTGACGCAGTAGCATTTACCCCAATTATTCACCTAATAACTTATCTATGATTTTGTGTGTAGATGTGTGTGTGAATAATTGAGTTGCGAATTATCTATTTTCACCATTATTTTTTAATTAATTACTTATTATTAATGATTTAAGTCTTATTATTTACATATTGTAGGTAGCAAAATACTGGCATATTGCTGGTACACAGCACTGATTCATACAGCCCCGCACCCGTCATTCAAATTTTTAGTCTATTAGACAATCAGAATTACACCCTTTGGGTTGTATCCCAGCACCACCTATGTAGCAATATGGAGACAGCCTCTGTCTCAAAGTACCTCCATGTAGCATCATGGAGACAGCTTCTATCTTAAACTACCATGTTGAAGCACCATGGAGATGGCCTGTTTCAAACAATCTCCATGTTGCACTGTGGAGACAGCCTTTATCTTAAACTACCTCAATGCAGCACCATCTCTTTTGATATGTTCCAGATGATAACTGCCATAAAGTGTTACACAGAACATTCATAAAGCATAGAGAGGACATACTATGGTCTTGTATATGCTTCAATGCAATTCAAGCATTTTTGACATTGAATGGAGATAAAGCTGGCCAGGGACAGCAACTATTGAAGCACAGATGAACTGTTCGGTGACTACTATGTTTAAAATGCAGTTTTTATAGTCATGTCAATATTAGTATGTACTAGCAGAATGGCCCGGCGTTGCTCAGGATTTGCTCTAGGGTTCTTATATATTTGATATATATTTATCCTTATTGAGCCTCGTGAAATAAATACGTCTGTTTATATTTTGTTATTGTGTATGCAAAAATCTGTACACAAATATATAATTATATATATATATATATATATATATATAAATAACAGATTAAAGTTTAAGCAAAGAATCGCTGCTTTCACGCTTAACGGGATCTTCTGAAACTAAAAAAATCAATCTGTGAACGCAGAAGTAAATATTTCGGAAAACGTTACAGACTATGTATGTGTGTATATATATATATACACACACACAGGTAGTGTCATAATGTCATAATGCAGACATACAGACAGATATTATAAGGGTGCAACGTTATATCTATGTTTCTATCTAAAAAGAAAGACTAAGAATTATAGAGAGAGATCGCTAAATCGACTAATGCGGCCCCTAGGGCATTGAAAATTTGAAATTTCTTTTGCTCAAAACACTCACAGGACCATAAGTATTACATGTGTAAAGTTTGAAAACAATCGGTTGGGTGGTTCTCGAGTTTTAGGGAGTCAGACAGACAGACATACATTCTCTGTTTTAAATATATAGATGAAACACTAATGGTACACTAGTAAATAGGAAAGAACATTATTATGACTCCTTATGTAAAACAAGACTTTTTAAAGAGCATTTGAATCCAATTACTAACAACAGAAAAAAATGAATGAAATGTTGGTGGGTTATAAAGAGTGAATACATTGCTGGCAACATACACTAGGCAAGCGCACGAAATGGAGTACTAAAGTATGGAAGATTTGTAAGGTGAACACTAGTTACCACTGTTGTTTTAATTTTTATATGATGAAGAAAGGCAGGTAATAAATGCTGACAATACCTGGTTTAGTGTATAGTAAATATGAGTGCTGTGAATGTTTGTTTTGTTATACTACACACCAAATCAGAAATGGTGATTGCAAGACTGAACAGATGTAGTAACACTATTCAGGTCTGGCTAGTTATCCCAAAAAATAAATGTGATAAAAGCAAAAGCCTGCCAGAGAGAAACACCTCTGTATTCAGCAAATGTCCAGAAAACAGTGAAACAAGAGACTGTACAGAAAATACCAACATCAGAAAAGGATGACTTTCTAATATGCATTCTGTAAGATTGCATTAAATAGAACTGTACAGCTTTCCATGAAAATTCTGTATAATTTAATTTCATAGAATAGCTGTTTTTTAAATTCACCTGTAAAGTGAGTGATAAATTATGCTCAATTATATTTGTGAATATCTTGTATAACTGAAACATTATTGCATATGTATTTTTGTATGTGTGTGAAAATATATTTCATTTTGTAGTTTTATTTAAACATTTTAATAAATTCCAGTATTTCATGCTATTTTAGCTTTATAGCGTACCTGCTTTATATGCATGCAAGTTCAATAAAGAATCTAATAGTGTGCAGAACTCTTCTATACAACAATTCAGTTATATATCACAATTGAATGTTAACTAATAACTAACTCTTGTTATATGGTGATATTCAAAGGAAATTTAAATAATTTTAAATTTCACTGAATTTACCTCTTTTTATCTGTAATTAAAGTAGTTTTAAGGCAGAAATGTCATCATAGATTATATAATGTTTTGTTAAGTTGTCTCTCCAATGCAACATTCATGTATCAATAAACAAACAAAAAAAAACTTCTTTTACAAAACCAGTCTAAGTTCTTGATAATTTTACAATTTAACTGAGACATATAAGGAGTGTATTTTAGTTAGAAATTTAGTAGCAAACAGGATACTTGTTCGTGTGTGTGTGTGTGTGTGTACACATACATTCCTATTAGTGCATATATACGTATGTGTGTGTGAGTAAAATGTGTGCGTGGATCATTTGTCTGAGATGATTGGCAGGTAATTTGAGCAGGAATTAGTTTTTGGAAGGAATCCATGGTGTGAAATGCCATCATCTAGCTTTGTTGGTGATATTCTAGTAAACGCATAAGATGTAGCAATGATGATATGCAACAAGGGATGGCTAGGTTAATCTGTAGAAGCTGAAGCTAGGTTGCAGCAACAATTAATTCTGTCGCAAGAATTTGACACCATATTGATTGCAGTGAGGTTGATGTCAAAACTTATTTTTCTCACCTGAAAGATGGAATATGTAACATTGCTGCTGCTGTGGTGGTAATAGTGAGGTTGGGGATAAGGAGTATTGTGGTGGTGGCAGCATAGGTGAGTAAGTGGTGGTTGGTGGTGGCATAGGTGAGTAGATGGGGGTGGTGGCATAGGTGACAGTTGAGTTGGTGGTAGTGGTGATGGGTATTGTGGTGGTGGTGTTGGTGGGTATGGGTGTAAGAGACTTAAATTGTCTGGTTTTATCTCAAACTGTAGAAAATAGTCTAAGTGGAGGTTGAAAGGTGGGAAATGTTTCCTCTTGTTGTGAGCAATATTTTGGCAGGTTTCCATCAGACAGACATCTTTTGACAACAGTTTATGACAGTGGTTAACACAAATTCCTATTTCTCACCATTTCCAACAGCAATCCTTTCAAGTTTTTGTTACTTTTAATATTTCAGCCCAACTTATACATATTAATGAGCAGGAGTTTCTCCCTCTCTCACTCCCATGTGTGTGTCCTTTTATTACTCTCCCCACTTAAATGTAACATTTGAAAAATATGTTAACAGTTTCTGGTGCCAATTAATAATATATAATTGTTGCAAGCAAAACAGAATTGTTTCAGTGATCTTGCATTCTTCTATCACAAAATGGATCTATTTGGTCAATATAGAACAGGAAAGCATCATTAATTACTCCAAACTTCATTCTGCCATGGTGTGTGTGTGTGTCTTCTTTTTTGCCCACTTCTTCTTGGGAAGGTAGGGTCGTTGGGATAGCATCCTCAAACCTACCTTCCAGTGGGTCCTGTCAGAAGCAATTGTCTCCAATTGATCCAGCTGGATCCCCAAATAAGACCAGCTGAGCTCATAGATGTTATCCAACGATCTTACTCAGGGTCTACCCTGGGTCTCTTTCCAGTTGGTTTTGCCTGTAAAATCTGTCCAGTGTTTCGTTCTTAGACATTCTGACCACATGTCCATAGTTGTGATCTCTCAATTTGGAGGAGGAGTGGCTCTACCTGAAGTGACTCGCTGATCTCTAAGCTACACACTATCAAGTCATGTTATCCCAAAGACACTTCGGAGGCATCCCATTTCGGCCACTTGTATTCATGATCATATTTTTTCAACCATTACTCAATGACTGTAGCTAGATCCAAACAGTTCGATTCTAGCTGTCGAAATGGCCAGAGCTCATCTGTTGGAGTCCTGACTCTTTTCCTATTACCCACTCTACTACCCTAAGTATCGAGTACTCTGGTGTGTCATGGTCCACCTGGTATCTTACCACAATTTCTTTGTTTTATATATATATATATGTTAACCTTGGTCTTCCTCTTCCAGTGTGTCCATGTAGGGGCTCCCACAGGAGCACTGAGTGCAATGTCAACTCTGGATGTCGGTGAGCATGTCCAGCTAACCTCAGTCTCCTCTGTGTCACTTTTGAGCTGACTTTTGGGTGGTTAACGATGTTGATGCCCTAAGGACAGACACTGGTCTGTTGGAGACGCAGGACATGGCAGCGATAATGAGGGACAGAGACCGCTGGAGAGAACTCGTCCATGGATCTCGGGAATTTTACCCGCCCTAGATATATATATATATACTTAAGGTAAACATTGATGCAATTCAATTCAAGCACTCAACGTACTTTTTCCACATAGGAGCGACGGAGTATATATCGAATAAGAAAAATCAAAGTAGTTTCAGATCTTAAAGTCCTTTAATGATAATGCTGTGATACATATTTCAATGACGACAGTGGCCACACGCTTCGGTGTACCCAGTCTCGTGACATCATCAGACAGCTTCTTACATAAGAAGTTATGTTTCCAAGGCAATCCAAATTGAATCAACAGGGGAACGGACAAAGCATGTGCTCTTGAATCCTTCGTCCGTTCCCTTGTGAGGCCCAATTCACTCCAACTGGTCTGCGCAGGCGCAAGTCCGAAGGAAGTTGACCATCCACTACCCCAAAGTTCTACGAAACTCCCGTAGGCAGGTCCCCCTCTCAACCAAACGATGACCCCTATCAATTCAATTTGAATTGCCTCGAATATATACCCCGAATTAATAAATGAATATGAATCCGCGAATTACCAAGCATCTATACAAAGCTTCAATTCAGAGACAGGAAGCATACACACTCCTCCACAAAAATTCACCGTTTCCCACGAGTGATGGCAAATGCCCAAAACTCAGAGTTGGCACCATCAATGTAAGCACAATGAATGGAAGAGCAGGAGAAATTGTAGAGATGCTAGAGCGAAAGGAAATTGATGTGCCCGTGTGCAAGAGACTAGATGGAGAGGAGAGTCCGCTATAGTCCTTGTAGGTAAAAGTCAGTGCTATAAATTTTTCTGGGTGGGAAATAACAACGGGATAGGTGGTGTAGGTATACTATTAGCCGACGAATGGGTAGATAAGGTAATCTCAGTGAACAGGGTGAATACAAGAATCATTAAACTCAGACTAATCCTGAATAAAACAATTGCCACAATAATATCAGCTCACACACCCCAATCGGGGTTGCCAAATGAACTTGAGGATAGATTTTACAAGTCCCTAACAAATGACAATGACTTACTAATCATTGCAGGAAATTTTAATGGACACGCTGGTAAACACCGGGATGGCTTCTATAGAGTCCACGGAGGACACAGATTTGACACAAGAAATGAAGAAGGCTTCAGGCTTCTAGAATTCTGCAATGCCAATGACATGTTGATATGTAACACAAACTTAAAAAAACCCGACAACCATCTGATCACCTATAGATAAGGAGAGCATTCTAGTCAGATAGCTTTTATCCTCATCAGAGGACACGATAGATGGACGGTTGTAAACACAAAAGCCTTCCCTGGTGAGGAATGTACCTCCCAACATGTGTACTTAGCAAGAAGGGAAGCGGAGGTTAGAAAATTCAAGCATGTTTTGCAACGTGAGGACCTGAAGCAGGAGGTGTTCAAAATTGTGAGGCATGTGTCAGAGAGAATTGTGATGTCATTGGAGAGAGGCGTATCTGGAATGATAAAGGTGAGCTTGCCCTCACAAGTGCTGAGAAGAAAGATGTGTAGAAGAGCAATTATGAAAGATTACTAAATTAGGAGAATGCATGGGAAAAAGAGACCGTACCCCAAGTGGACTCTATAGATGGGCCAGCAGGTCAAGTGAGCTGCAGCATAGTAAGTAAGGCAATCAAAGATATGAAGACTGGGAAGGCAACCGGTCCATCGGGTATAGCTGCCGAGATGCTGAAGGCATGGGTCGGTAGGTCATACCATAACCACACGTACTGTTAACTAGGTAATACTAGAGGGTGTCATACCAAAGGATTGGCGCAGCAGCATCATTGTCAACTGCTACAAGGGTAAAGGTGATGCACTAGATAGAGGAAACTATAGAGGTATAAAGCTGATGGACCAGGGCATGAAAGTAATGGAAAGAGTTATAGCACAGTTGATTAGGGACTGGGTAAAACTAGATGAGATACAATTTGGGTTTGTGCCAGGAAAAGGCACCACTGACGCCCTCTTTCTTGTGAGGCAGTTACAGGAAAAGTACCTAGCTAAAATTAAGCTGCTCTAACTGGCATTCGTCGATCTGGAAAAAGCCTTCGGCAGAGTCCCCCATGCTATAATCTGGTGGGCTCTTAGAAAACTAGGAGTAGATGAATAGCTTGTGAAAGCTGTACAAGCCATGTATAGGGGAGAAGTCAGCAAAGTTAGGGTTAGCAATGACTATAGCAAGGAATTTAGCATACAGGTCGGTGTCCACCAGGGCTCTGTTCTTAGCCCTCTCCTGTTCATTACAGTTTTGCAAGCAATAACGGAGGAGTTTAAGATCGGATGCCCATAGGAACTCCTATATGTGGATGATCTCACACATAGCTGAAGCTATGGTGGAACTAAAGAAGAAATTCCAAACATGGAAGCAGGGACTAGAAAGAAAGGGTCTCGAAGTCAACCTAACAAAGACTAAGGTCCTTGTAAGTAGACGAGAAAACAGAACCCCTCTGGGAAATGGCCTTGCTCAGTATGTAGGAAAGATGTAGGTAGGAACTCCATTCTCTGCCCCAAATGCAAACAATGGGTACATAAGAGATGTAGTGGGATCTCAGGAAGCTTAACTAAGAATGTAGGCTTCACATGTAGCAACTGTGCTGTGACAGCAAGCAGCAAACAGCCACAGGAAACAAGTACCACCAAACTCTGGGAAGACTCTGTAGAAACAGTAGACAGCTTCTGCTACCCAGGTGACTGAATTAGCAGCGGAGGTGGGTGTTCAGAAAGTACAATAACTAGGGCAAGAACGGGATGGAAGAAGTTCAGGGAGCTACTGCCACTGCTAGCTGCAAAAGGCTTCTCCCTCAAAATGAAAGGCAGACTGTATGATGCTTATATATGAACAGCAATGTTACATGGTAGTGAGACCTGGGCTTGAGACTGGTTGCATTGGTATGGACATGTGATGCGTATGAAGGATGACAGCTGCATAAAAAGCTGCAGAGCACTAGAAGTCGATGGAAGCCGCGGAATGGGGAAACCCAAGAAGACCAGGGATGAGGTGATAAAAGCCGACCTTACCCAATTGCACCTCTCAAAGGTGATGACACATGACCATGACCTCTGGCGTCACACAGTAATACAGAAGACCTGACTTCCAATGGGTACAAGCCGAAGCTGAAGCATATAGACAGTACGCCCCAACCCCCTCACATTGCAAAGTGGTCGTGGAGGTGCCACATCAAAAAAGCACCCAGCCCACACTGTAAAGTGGACGTGTAGGCGCCACAGAAAAAAAGCACCCAGCACTCACTGTAAATGAGGTTCGTGTTAGGAAGGGCATCCAGCTGTAGAAATCAAGCCAGAATCAGTTCCCGTATGAGCAAGACAAGGTCGGCCGACCAGACACTGCCCACAACAGGACAACCCGTCTAACCCATGCTAGTGTGGAAGAAAGGACGTAAAATGATGATGACCCTTGCAAGCAGGGAAGAGTGGACGTAAAATGATGATGATGATGATGATGATAACCCATGCAAACATGTAATAGTGGACTTAAAAATGATGATGATGAGTGTGAGAGAGAGTAGGCAATGTATTTGTTTTGCAAGACTTTTTTTTATATAAAATTATGTGTTGAAACAGATATTGTTATATTTGGGGAGGGCCATGTTGTCCTAATATTGCCAAAAAATAGTAAAACACACTGTTTGGTTTGGTTTTCAGCATATTTTTATATTGCTATATATTTTCATAAGTAATTTAGCTGGCAACCAATGTTTATCCTTGATTGACCAACAGTCAAAATTATAAATATAAATACAATGTGACATCTTCAGTGATTATTGGTGTGTTTTCTCCCGTTGTGTACCTATAATGTTTTTTTTTTGTCTGTGTGCATGTATTCCATTTGGTGTGTGTTCGTATCTGAGTCTGCGTGTGTGTTTTTAATCTATCTTTGGTCATTAGTGTGTGTTTGTGTGTGGGTGTTGTTATTGTATCTGTGTATATTTATATTCTATCTTAGATCACTAGTGTGTCTTTGTGTTTGGTTGTTGTAATTTCATTCATGTTTTCTGTTCAACCTAGGTTTTCTTAATTATATTTATGTAGCCTCCTTAATTTATTTAATTGTTGAATCATTCCTATGTTTAGATGTTATTTTAACTTCTATGTTGTCTATCTTACCATCATGTTTTAGTCTGGCGTATTCATATAGTAGCGAATTGTCTTTTTGTTCTTTTAGTTCACTCCAGTGTTCATCTATTCTCTTTCCTATGATACAGGCTGTCTCTCTTATGTACATTGTTGTCATGTTTCTGCAGGCACCCTCTGTACATCTTATGCTATAGACTACATTTCTAGTTTTACAATTTATTTGTGGACTTACTCTACATATTACACATTTCTTATTTGTACAACGGATTTTCTTAACGGGGTAAGTTTTACTGATCAGGGATTTTATGGTAGTTCCTGGCTTTTCTACCACTTTGATATTTAAATAGGTTTTTTCTTATGTATGTATATTTATCTATATGTGTGTGTGTTTATATGTATGTGTAAAAGCAAAGAGATAACCGAATAGTTCCCCCCACACTATTTTCATACCTTTAGCCTTATATAGTAAGGCAATACTGCCAAACATCACCTGTGGGTCATAGTCATTGTGCAACTAGCAGGTTTTTTTACTTGCAGCACTTCAAGGCAAAGTCTAGAACATTTGCTACAACAGTCAGAGATCTTCTTTATGATGATGATTGTAACTTGGTTGCATATTCAAAAAGTAACCTGCAGGATATTGTGTTTGTACTGTAATGGGCACATAAGTTTGTCCAAAACAAACATGTTCACTCCTACTCCTGTGAATCGTTATTATTGAACCATCAATATTTGTATATAGTATGACACTACCTGTGGTTAATCAGTTCTTTTACATTGGTAGTACAATTTCAAGTTTTGCTATTTTGGATTAGGAAATTTGGAGAAAAATAGAAAGGACTTGTGTGGCTTTCAATAAGTTAGAAGATTGAACGTGGTCGCAAAGAGATACACCCCTAAGCATTAAATTGAGTGTTTATAAAGTTAGAGTCATTACAGCACTTCTTTATATTGCCCATCAATGTGTTCTGCTTGAATGTTTTTACCAGAACTCCCTAAGATATTTATTAGGCATCCCAATACGGGAGGAAGTACTTAAATGGTTCAAGTGTTTAAGCATTAAGATATACCTCATAAAATGTAAATTGAGATGTGCTGGTCATATAATACAACTAAATGATTGATGGCTAAAAAATAAAAAAAAACAAGCTTTGATGTAAATTTAATGAACCACAGGAGATCAGTTAGAATTGAACTGCCACCAGCTAGATAGCAGACAGCAGTGCTGGTATTGCTCAACAGTGAGAGTGATATAAGAAACCTTAACACAAGCCTCATGAAGAAATATAAAAATTGTTTGAAAACTGACCTAAGAGAACAGATACAGTGAGAGTAGCAACAAACATACCAACATGGTGGAATTCCAGAGAGTTCTCACCGAGAACAGCAACCCTACTTCTCTCATCAAACAGCGAAATGCTAAAGAAGCAAAACTTAAAGAACAAGGAAGACATGCACCCTAGAGGTAACATATGCTACCAAAAGCTGCTGCATTTCAATAGAAAGATAATTGCTGCCCTCAGACAAGCCATCCATAGAGAGGGCCAGAAATTGCAGCTGGTCCACTCAGGACCTTCACTGAGGAGACTATTCTAAAGACATCAACCTGCATACAACGGTATATGCACACTTCCTAATTGTCCCATTAACAATGCAGAATAGTGCATCAGAATGTATGTAGTATACAATGTCAACAATGTAGCTCCCCATACATCGGAAAAAACCATTCAGATGCTATACATAAGGATCAAGGAGCACATGACAGCAATAGTCAAAATATACCTCGATGGATACCACAGCTGAAACATTAAGGACACCATAGAGGTGATGAAAAGGAATGTGAGAAATTTAAGAATCAAAGAGGCTATTATCATCAACAAAAAAAACCCCACCAATAAATAATAGATTAGAAATGCATGAAGCAGAGTGGCTACTATAATTGCTCCATGTAAGTGTATTTTAAACAATTAGACCAGGTAGGGAAGAACACACCAATCCTTCATTAACCTTTAAACTGGCTTCATTTTTATATTTGAAAAGAGGGTTATAGCCTTGATATATTATCTTGAAATATATTGGGTAAAAACATTACTTTATTTTGTTTTATTTGTCATCCTTTGCCCTTTATATATTTTTACCACATTGTACAAACTTTCTGAAACATGTCAGTACATATTTCACAATGCTTCATTATATATTACATATTTTACAGTGCTTCATGTTGACTATACTACTTTACATATATATAGATATATATATGTGTATATGGAGTGGCTGCAGTGCTAAGACCAGAGAATTGGTGAGTAGAAGCTACAGGATGTCGTGCACGTGTGTATGTGTGTGTGTGTGAAATCCCGACTGCGACACCATATAAATATATGTACCTTTTATTTATTCTACAATGCAAAAACATAATAATTGTCATTACACCATTGTATTAGAAGGGAGCAAAATCTGATAACAGAATACATCATTGCATAATTCTGTTCATCTCACATATATGATAAACACACATTTATGGTGAGGATGATGATGATGAGGGACCTTATGTCACGATGGCTATTCCAGTTTGTTCAATCAATAGAACTACTTAGTCATTGCATTGTTGTGTAAGTGACAGAGTATTCCATACACTTATATTCTTCACATTATCTTCATACTCTGCTTAACACAGTGACAAGGCTGGCCTTTTATATTAAAGGTACAAACTACTTTACAAGCTACCATAGTTTCCCTCTACTACAATTTTAATCACAAAGCATGGGGTGGCTCAAAGGTATGGCTGAAAGCTCTTTTCCAGTGAGTCGTGCAGGGATATTGAAACCAGATCCTTTACACACATACACCTTATATATATATATATATATATATACATACACACACACACACACACACACACACACACATACATACAGTGACATGCCAGCTTTTTAAAATTCATAGTGAGGCTTCAGCGATGTTTATTCTATCTAAACATTTTTTTTTATATGTGTTTCTAAGTACAACCCCAGTCATATATGATCATCATCACCATTTTACGTTCATTCTTCCATGCTAGCATGGGTTAGATAGCTTGTCCTGTTGTGGGCATGCCAGGTCGGGTGACCTTGTCTTGCTCATATGGGAACTGATTTTGGCTTGATTTCTACAGCTGGATGTCCTTCCTAACACCAACCTCATTTACAATGAGTGCTGGGTGCTTTTTTTCCATGGCACCTATGTATATCATCGTTTTATGTCCATTTTTCCATACTTGCATGGGTTGGACTATATATATACATACCATATATACTTGTCTATAAGACGACTCCACAATTTTATGTTTGAGAAATTGGTAAAAATCCAAACCTTATTTATGTAGAGTTTGAAGTTCATGAAAATCGTCAAAATATTGACCCCGGATATATATAACCTAACCCACTTTCTACCATCAATTTGTTTGGTTACATATTCCTCAGCTTATATTTGAGTAGAAACGGTAATTATTTACAAATAAGCCAGCACATTTTTAGTTT
Source organism: Eledone cirrhosa (assembly GCA_964016885.1). Taxonomy (NCBI): domain Eukaryota; kingdom Metazoa; phylum Mollusca; class Cephalopoda; order Octopoda; family Eledonidae; genus Eledone; species Eledone cirrhosa. Next base: position 57,681 of record CAXHJY010001681.1, read on the forward strand.
TCTTGTTTTCTATTGTTTTCTCCATACTTTCCTGCATTATTTCTTCCCCTCTGTACCATATGATGAAGTAACCTGAAAACTAATATTATCAGACTTGCTTTTGTATTTTTTGCTACATAGCTCCACATGCACATAGACCCTTCAAATGTGTCAAAGTTGTGAGAACCTCCCCAGTAGAGATCTACATGATAAATGCACCTAATACATGCAGGAAAGTGGTTGGTGACAGCATCCAATAGTAGGTTTGACAAACAAAGTATTGGATGTACCCATCACTTGTGTCACAGACATGACAACCTCCCTACTGATGGTGATCTATATGATAAACACACTCAGTACCTTCTGTAGAAAACCTACCAAACAAAGTGTTGAGAGAAACCTTCAACAGTGTCAAAGGCATAACAACCTCCTTAGTGCTAGTGCCACAATAAAAAGCATTCAGTAGAGTGTGGGATTGGATCTAAGCAATTACCATCCCCCAGTACATCTGAGAGATCAGTAGCCCCACTTAAGTACTGACTCAGTCTGTAAAGACCCATCCAACACTTGTTAGCAGATGCAAGCGTTGTTGATGATATATATATGGCTTATAATAAATCTAGAATATGTTATGTCTCTGTAGTTTGTAGTATAATGATTGATACGTTTGCTTTACAAGCAATAGATAAACAGTTCAATTCCTAATGGAAAGAAATCACTTATTTTTTTCAATTGCATTGTTTACATATGTATACCAATTAATGTATGTGTGTGTGTGTGTGTGTGTGCACAGGCACGTATATAGGTTCTCAATTCAAATTCTGCTGAGATCAATAAAATTAGAACTGGCCAAGTACATAAATTGATTCAATTGACTATAGGACTTCTCCCAAAAAATTGGGATTTTGTTCAAACATAATTTAATCACACTCACACACACATACATATACAAACGGTGACATTAAAACTGAAATTATAATAGTATAAGAGTATATAAAAATTGTTGTAGCAACAGATGTTGCTAGAAGTTGTAATGAGATCTAATTGAGTGAAACAGGAACAACATCTGTGCTTTAGTTTTCTTTGTCCTCTGTTTCAGTTTAATCAAATATATTTTCTTTGGAGAATCAGGTAATTGAATAAAACTAGACTCCTCCAAATTCAATTAAGTAAGGGTTATTTATTATGAATACAGGTCGATGTTGTAACACCAGCTTCTATGAGTATATTATAAGTAAAATAGGTTGTTATTCAAATGCATGGCTATCTAAGAATCCAATCAAAATGCTAACCAGGTTTTATCAATGGTAATCAATCCATGCTGTATAAGGTTTAACATATAATAACTTACTTATGTAACACAAAAAAATGGTTATGGCAAAATTAATACAAAAACTATATCAATGCTGATAAACAATACACCAGTATAAACTATAGATTGTATATATATGGTGAAACAGCTGTACAAGTTTATTAACTACGGATCAGTATTTTGGCTTTTGAGAGAAAAGTTAAGATTCTGCCCAGGATGTATGTCACAGGATGTAGTTAATGGTAAGCACTGAAGCAAACAAAATTAGATGAGTGGCTTGTGAGAGGTTTCAAAAATAATCTACAGACATTCCTTATATTAGTTTCTTTGAAGTTTTCTAGCATATAGTTCAAATCTAGATAGATAACCATATGAGACAACAGAGACAATATGGTACTCATGGCTGAATCAATTCAGAAAATGTATGAGAGAGAGAGAGTCAGACAAAGATTGAGGGATAGCCAGTGTAAAGCGAAATATAGAGAGACAGCTTGAATACAAAATGCTGAATTTGAAAATGGCCACAAGTTAGCAATAGAAACTTTTTGAAGCAATAGAATCATGGTAATAATTAATTGAGTAGAAGAGCTATAGTGACCTATCAAGTTGACTAAATACACCAAGTGAACTAGCAATAATTCAAGCCTTCTTTTACCAAATGGCTTCGTTTACCAAAACAACTTGCATAATCCTTCTTTCTCAGAAATGCATCTCTCAAAACTTGCATCTTGATAATATGTAACAATATAAATTGGACATTAACTGCCATGATCTTGTCCTCTTATCGGTTGGTTGTGATTGTTGATAACTCTCAGAATATATACTTCATATTCTGGCGAAAAATATAACCATCTTTTTCATTGTGAGAACCTAAGTACAATTAACAATGAGAATGCAACAAGCTAATCTAAAGACTCAGAAACATGTTGATCTCATCAGTTTGAAAGGACCAACAAAAACTATCTGTTAGACACGGAGTGACTAACAACAGAATGTTTTAAGTCTGCATGTCTGACATGCGTAGCTTGTGAATAAAAAATTCAAGGGGTGTCGCTGGCCCTGATGATCGCCAAACATGTTTTGTAATATATCGTCTTATTGGTTAATTTCATCGTCATATTGGCTAATCAACCAGCGAGAGTAATTGTTGCTCAAAAGCATCCGCCATTTTGTTTGCACGTTTATTAATCGTTTCGTTTTTTAATCTTCCTCCTGTATTTCGTCAAAATATATTTCTCGTTTTGGTAAGTTATATTGTTAATTTATATATGATTTTTTAAAATTTATATTAACAATTTTTTTTTCAGTTCGTTATAACATGCTTATAATATTGGTTGTATCATATTTACTTGTATATTTGTCCATATTATTGTTCGTTTTATGTTATATTATTTTATTATTATTATGTTAGATTATTTTTTTTATTACTATGTTAGACTATTTGTATGTAATATTTAATTTTTATTAATTCAACTATAACAATTATTATGTAAAATATATTTATTTAATATTGATTGTTTTTTGTAGTTGTTTATATTAAAAGTCTGAAAATATTTTTATACATCTTACAATAATATTTATAAGATCATTTATAAAATAACAATTATATAATCTAATTACATTACAACGATAATTTATTATTAATATATATTGTGTTTAACTAGTTATTACAAGCATTGCCTTAAAAAAGTATTAAACTAGACCTGAAAAATGCGCAAGCTCAAAAGAGTCACAGAATGTTATAATAAACCTTGAATGTTATAATAAACCTTGTTGCTCAAAAATATTGTAATCATTATCTATCGTACATTCTGTGGCATCCTTTATATAAATATCACAATAAATACATCTAGAGTGTACGATAGATAATGATTACAATATTTTCGAGCAACAATTGTAGTCCCACACTTTTGAAGGTTTATTATAATATTCTGTGGCTCTTTTGAGCTTGCGCATTTTACAGGTCTAGTTGATAATGTCCAACCCACATCCGATTAATAAATAATAATCACTCAATAATAGCCAGCTATGTGCAATTTTAGACAGTCTTAAAATAGTAATGGATATTGTGTAAAAAACAGTTTAAAATTTTATAATTAGTTTTCATATAAAAGTAGTCATAGCATAGCTGTTTGGGGCCTGAAGAGAGACATAGATAAATAAACAATTTGGAAAAGTGGTACATTTTTTTACAACAAATAGTCTCTATCATCACCATTTTACGTCCATTCTTCCATGCTAGCATGGGTTAGATGGGTTGTCCAGTTGTGGGCAGTGCCAGGTCAGGTGACCTTGTCTTGCTCATACGGGAACTGATTTTGGCTTGATTTCTACAGCTGGATGCCCTTCCTAACACCAACATCATTTACAGTGAGTACTAGGTGCTTTTTCACTGTGGCACCTACACGACCACTTTACAGTGTGGGCTGGGTGTTTTTTTGTTGTGACACCTCCATGACCACTTTGCAGTGGGAGGGGGTGGGGGCATACTGTCTATATGCTCAGCTTCGACTTGTACACTTGGAAAGTCGGGTCTTCTGTATTACTGCATGATGCTAGAGGTCACGGTCCTGTGTCATCCCCTTTGAGAGGTGCAATTGGGCAAGGTCAGCTTTTATCACCTCATCCCAGGTCTTCTTGGGTCTCCCCACTCCAAGGCTTCCAACCGACTTTTAGTGTTCTGCACCTTTTTATGCAGCTGTCATCCTTCATATGCATCACATGTCCATACCAATGCAACCTCCTCTCCTGCACACAGCATTTGATTCCTCTTATGCTCAGTCTCTCTCTCAATTCGCTTATACTTTGCCATTCACATATATTACTATTACACATCCATCAGAGCATGCAAGCTTCATTACATTCTAATCTATGCAAGTCTTCTACACACAACGCCCAGGTCTCACTACCATGCAACATTGATGTTCGTATATACGCATCATACAGTCTGCCTTTCATTCTGAGGTAAAAGCCTTTTGCAGCTAGCAGTGGCTCCCTGAACTTCTTCCATTCCGTTCTTACAATGGTTACTGTACTTTCAGAACACCCACCTCCGCTGCTAATTTGGTCACCTAGGTATCAGAAGCTGTCTACTGTTTCTAAAGCGCCCTCCCAGATTTTGGTAGTGCTTGTTTCCTGTGGCCATTTGCTGCTACATGTAAAGCCAACATTCTTAACTAAGCTTCCTGAGATCCCACTACATCTCTTGTGTACCCATAGTTTGTACTTGGGTCAGAGGATGGAATTCCTACCTACACCTTTCCTACATACTGAGAAAGGCCATTTCCTGAGGGGATCTGGGTTCTGTTTTCTCGTCTACTTACGAGGACCTTAGTCTTTGTCAGGTTGACTTTGAGACCATTTCTTTCTAGTCCCTGCTTCTATGTTTGGAATATCTTCTTTAGTTCTACCATAGATTCTGCTGTAACTGTGAGATCATCCATACAGAAGCTCCCATAGGCATCCGGTCTCAAACTCCTGTTATAGCCTGAAATACTATAATAAACAGGAGAGGGCTAAGAACAGCCCTGGTGGACACCAACCTGTATGCTAAATTCCTCGCTATGGTCATTGTTATCCCTAACTGACTGCTCCTCACAAGCCATTCATCTACTCCTAGTTTTCTAAGAGCCCACCAGATTATAGCACGGGGGACTCTGTCGAAGGATTTTTCCAGATCAACAAATGCCAGGTAGAGCGGCTTACTTTTAGCTAGGTACTTTTCCTGTAACTGCCTCACAAGGAAGAGAGCATCAGTGGTGTCTTTTCCTGGCACAAACCCAAACTGCATCTCATCTAGTTTTACCCGGTCCCTAATCAACTGTGCTATAACTCTTTCCATTACTTTCATGACCTGGTCCATCAGCTTTATACCTCTATAGTTTCCTCTATCTAGTGCATCACCTTTACCCTTGTAGCAGTTGAGAATGATGCTGCTGCACCAATACTTTGGTATGGCACCCTCTATTTTTACCTGGTTAACAGTACATGTGGTTATGGTGTGACCTACTGACCCAGATGCTTTCAGCATCTCGGCAGCTATACCCGATGGACTGGTTGCCTTCCCAGTCTTCATATCATTAATTGCCTTACTTACAACGTATGCTGCTGACTTATATTGCTGGCCCCTCTATAGGGTCCACTTGGGGTAGAGTCTCTTTCTCCCATGCATTCTTCTCATTTAGTAATCTTTCATAATTGCTCTTCCACACATCTTTCTTCTTGGAACTTGTGAGTGCAAGCTCACCTTTATCATTCCGGACACATTTCTCTCCAATGACATCACAATTTTCTCTAACACACTGTCTCGCAATCCTGAACACCTCCTGCTTCTGGTCCCCACGCTGCAAAACATGCTTGAATTTTCTATCCTCCATTTCTAGCTTAGTATACTTGTCACCTAGCTTCCTTCCTGGTCTCTATGTAATGTACCCTGCTTCTCCTGTTTTTCCATTCTTTCCATGCCTGTCTCTTAGCCTTAATTGCCTCATCTACCTTATTGTTCCACACCAAGCCACTCTTCTCCTCCCTGTGGTCTTGCTCCAACCACAAATCTCTTCTGCTGCCTTTAATAAGTTTTTTTTAGGAACTCCCAGTGCTCTTCTATATTGAATGTCTATCTGTTCTTTATGTCATAGACATTGAGTAAGATATATTTAATTCTGTTACTGGCCGAGGGGTCTTTCTTCTCCAGGTTGTCTTCTGTTTTCAAGTAACTCTAGTTCTGACAATGAGGTCGCTGACAACTAAGTTTTGTTGGGAGGTACATTCCTCACCAGGGAAGCCTTTTTTGTTTACAACCGTCCATCTATCTCATCCTCTGATAAGGATAAAATCTATCTGACTAGAATGCTCCCCTGATCTATAGGTGATCAGATGGTTGTCGGGTTTTTTGAAGTTTGTGTTACATATCGACATGTCATTGGTGTCATAGAATTCTAGAAGCCTGAAGCCTTCTTCATTTCTTGTGCCAAACCCGTAGCCTCCATGGACTCTATAGAAACCATCATGGTGTTTCCCAACGTGTTCATTAAAGTCTCCTGCAATGATTAGGAAGTCATTGTCATTTGTTAGGGCAGTAGTATGCATTAAAGACTCGTAAAACCTATCCTTAAGTTCATCTGGGAACCCAGATTGGAGTGCGTAAGCTGATATGATTGTAGAAATTGTTTTATTCAGGACTAGTCTTGAGTTTAATGATTCTTGCATTCACCCTGTTCACTGAGATTACCTTATCTACCCATTCATCAGCTAATAGCATACCTACACCACCCATCCCGTTGTCATTTTTCACTAAGAAAAATTTATAGCACTGATTTTTGCCTACAAGCACTCTAGCGGACTCTCCTCTCCACCTAGTCTCTTGCACGCAGCATACATCAATTTCCTTTCGCTCTAACATCTCTACGATTTCTCCTGCTCTTCCTTTCATTGCGTTTACATTGATGGTGCCAACTCGGAGATTTGGGCATTTGCCATCACTCGTGGGAATGGGTGAATTTTTGCGGGCGGGAGTGTGTATGCTTTCTGTCTCTGAATTAAAGCTTCGCATGGATGCTTGGTAACTCATGGATTCATATTCATTTATTTATTCGAGGTTATTCCATTATCCTCAGCTCATCCATAGATAACAGTAAACAAGAATTCTTTGGTGCAGGGCTAGAAGGACAGTAGTAGTAATGGCAGAATTTGTTGGGGCTGGTAATGGGTGAGGACATGGTGAGGTTTGATTGGTCAAATAGTCTATGGTGGTGAGTGTAGATGGGCGGGTGGGAAATTGTGAGATAGGTAACCATGATGGCGTATATCATCACAGAAGATTCGGGGGAAATAAGCAGATACAAGTAGGCAAAGATACAACAAGGCAAATGTGCGAGAATTTCGAAGATGGTCACCACCTAAATGATAGATGAATTGGGTTTGGGATGAGTTCATAGGGAAAGAAAATGTCCAATGTGGTTTATAGAAAAAGAAAGAATGTCTGTGGTTTATTTCGAAAACAAGGCTGAAATATATACGTTGTGGAAACAAGCAAATGATAATAATAATAATGTATACAGAACATTTTCAAATTGGGGAAGAGAAATACCTGTAGAGACGAAATAATCTATGGATGGCTGGGATAAGTTGGAAATCTTTAAAAATTCCATAGAGAAGTTCAAAAGGTTGTCTAGCTTTATAAACACCAAATGAGTGAGCAAAGGGGAGAGAATGGCAGGGGGTTGGATGAATTTGTAGAGAAAGAGACAAAGTCCAACGTGGTTTATTTCAAAAACAAGGTCGAAATATATACATTGTGAAAACAAGTGAATGATAATAATAATAATGTATACAGAACATTTTCAAATATAGTATAAAAAAGGTTATGTGAGAAGATGAAAAGTATGAAGCTGAATGAGGTCATGAAAAATGGCAAATGAAAAGCGAAAACCTATAGTGAGTTAGAGACATGAATACTACTGGTACAGTAGATAGCAGCCAGGTAACTCAATGAAAAATAACCAGAGCTGTTTAGGAAAGTTAGAGCACATGTATAAAACGGCAATGGTTAGGAACAGAGGAGAGAAAGAGAAATAGTTGAAAAAAACCTAGTAGAAATACATTTACGCATTAAAGTAGAAAGTAGTTTCATATCTTCCAGCATAGACCAGCAATATAGCCATTGGAAATATTAGAATAAATGACTAAGGTTTAGAAGTTAATATCTATCACAAAATCTTAAATATCCATCCACTGAAATAGCCATAAATTTATAGTTACGAAATAAAAACTGATAGAATTGGAAATTGATTGTCTATGTCATTATTTAGAGTTTGGATTTGTGTATTCTCTGATTCTTTAAGTAGTTTAAATTGAATTGCAACTCAAGTAATCATTAAAAAAATGTCATCTATGATTTAGAGAAAACCACACTAGCTGATATAAATTGATATAATATGTATCATATATTTTGGGGAATATTTAACCCTTTTCATACCAAATTACTTAAACCCATCCTTGGTTAAGCAAAAAAAATTTCCATCATAATTTTATACAAGAACATTTGTTCCAAACACCAGCTTAATAATGAGCATATTAGTTATTTTACTATATTCTTCCAAGTCTTTTATTATTTAAAAATTATTTGAAATTTATTGTCAGTATCTTTCATTAAAATATATAGTAATGAAGCACTAAAGCTTTTCAAACATGAAGAATTTGATTACATAAAAGTATATTGTATATCACACCAAAATATTGATATAATTTAACACAATTTAGAATATAATAAACAGTCCATTCCTTCTGGAAGTTCTCTAGGTCAAATTATATAAAAATTCCCAAACGTTAAATGTGAACCACATTAGTGTAATTAATACAGTAGTGCATACTGTATTAATTACACTAATGTGGTTCACATTTAACGTTTTTTTTTTTGTTATGAGGTTGTGGGATGGTTTATGTTCCAGCTCATCACAGATCTAAAACCTTCCATCCATGACTATCTTATATTAAAAGTATTAAAGTAGATGTAGGCATGGAGATGAAAGGTTAAGCATGCTTCAAATGCATGAGGTCTCAAATTCAAGTGTCTTTTACTATAGCCTTGGATGTGGAAGCCACTTGTATAGATTATACCTGTAATTTAAAGGTCCAGCCTTGTCACATATTGTGTCATGCTAATTCAGACAAAGAATTATATTAAGGGTACATGTATTTGGAATACTCAACCATTTACACACTGATATAAATAAATGGATCAGATGATGAACAACTGTATGCTCATCAATGAAATTGATAGAGTATGAGAATTGATGAAGGCTTACAATTAAACAATTGCTGAATGGACTACAGAATGCTAACTTCTGGTTTGTTCTAAATGATGAAAGTATGCAACAGTATTGGTTAGGTTCTACTGAAAATAACATTGAAAAAGTAAGCAGGGTTTACAATGATAAAGAAATATAATAACATAATAAGAAAGATCTAATGAATATAAAGTGGAGACTTGAAAGGATTAGCAGAGAGAACAGATGTTAAATGACAATGATAATGATGGCTATTGGTGTTGGGGAATATTTTGGGAGTAATAAGGGAATATTGAAGCCATCATCAAACCATCTTTGAGTAGTAGATTCTTTTGTGAGTGAGACAAAGTTATTTTAAGGATTGGTATCAAAGAATAAAAGAAATATCTCAATTCAATTGTTGAGATAAAGAAATTAAAGCAATATTATTTGCATCACACCTGAAATCTTATTCATACTCAATATATGTACTTAAACATGTCACAGCAAGCATATAACTATGTTTTATGTCAACACTGAGATGTCATCATCATCACCGTTTTACGTCCATTCTTCCATGCTAACATGGGTTAGACGGCTTGAGATGCGTTATATGCAATGCTTGTTTCCCTGCATCACACTTCTTACACAGCTCACATATGAAGAGAAAGACAAGGGGATTGATTTTTGTGCAATTAATCCACACAGAACCTACTTCCCTATTCAGGTAACAATTGTTTGCACTGACTATAAAGTATCGAGTTCCTTCACATTCCCTTCTTGAAAAATATCAAATAAAATCACTTTTTTGAAGGTAGTAAATTTTTGTTTTTTTCTATGTTGTAACACAAACTTCAAGATTTATAACACATCAGTCTTTCAGATTGCAAAAATTGTAATTTTCTAAATAGATCTTTAATTGACAATCATGTTGTCAGTGGTCAGAAATTCCCATGAATTTAAAAATTATTCTAAACTTGTTTGTAGTTAGCTGAAGAACTAAGAAAAGATGAACAACAAAGCATTAATAGTCATCAACATGTATACTGCATGGTGTATCGTATAATCCATTATGCTAACGATTTTTGCTTTCATATATTTTACTATAGACACATCCCATCAGAGCTCAAAATTAAGAATCTTGGATGAAGACTATTTGAACCATCAATCTCTCTGTTGGTTGTCTGTTACTCTATTTATTTGATTATTCCCTTTTTCTACCTGCACATTAAAACCAACTAATGAAATCATTACCACCCTGGAAACTACTTTTAGCTCTCTTGGTTAACTACATACAACCCTCTCACTGTCATTGTCCACTAAGCTACAGAAGCCAACATTCTCGGTCAACAACATTCTCTTGGTTAACAATACTATATTTTAATCATTTATAATTGATCATTACCAATATGATACAGTTGAAATTGTAATGCACAAAATTAAATGCATAACTAATTAATTCCATTCGTTTACATTCTTAGTCCAAATCACAAGAGAGGGGTCCATTCAATAAAATAAATCCCAAGCATATACTAAAATCAATTCAATCATATAAGATCCTCTGCAAATGTGTGTGTGTTTGTGTGTAAACTTGACAGTGTCAAAAATCCTTATTATTTTAGAACACACTAGATATGTCACTTAATCTGTTTATTTTGAGAAAAAATATTCAAAAGAGCAAACTTGCAATGAATCCAGGCAAAGAAAAGCTCAATCTCTCCAGACAATTGGAAGGGGAAAATATAGAATTAAATAACAGAACAATATTTATCACAGATATTTGTTATGTAAATATTTATTCTAAAGTTAACAACATTAAACAAAGCTGTGGTATTTAAACTCAGATAAAGCTAATGTAATTATTGTTTCTACGTTAGGCACAAGGCCAGCAATTACCCAGTGCATTACTGGTACTTTATTTTATCAACCCTGTAAGGATGAAAGGCAAAGTTAACCTCGGCGGGATTTGAACTCAGAATGGCAAGGGCCGTAACTATGCGTCAAAGTATGGCGTCCGACCCTCTACCAATACTGCCAATCCACTGCTAATCTACTGCCAAAGCTAATGTAATTATGATAGCTTTAGCTACTTGATAGCAGCAATAGCTAAAATGTAGAGTTGGTACACCAGTGAATTCCACTTATTTTGAACTATGACATGCTTTTCTTACAAAACATCATCATCAACGTTTAACGTCCGTGTTCCACGCTTGCATGGGTTTGGACGGGGGTAGTCCCACTTGAGGCAAGAGTGATTGTCTTGCTCGCATAGGACTGTCTGGCAGGTTTTCTACAGTTGGATGCCCTTCCTAACACCAACCACATTTACAGTGTGGGTCTGGGAGGTTTTTACCGTGTTGCCTACACGGCCACATTACAGCGTGGACTGTGTGTTTTTTTGTCGTGACACCTACACGATCTCATTTGTTTCGGCCTGGATGGCGCGGCACCAACATAACTTTACATAGAACGGGGTGGAAAACACTGAATGCAAATTTGTCAGTTTAAAATGTGGTTGTTTGAGACTGTTTTAGATTCTTACATGCAAGTCTTCATATTCCAGGAGAAAAAAAACCTTTGTTTTTTTATGACCTAACTACAATTAAATTAAAGTAAAAAAGGAATTGATATAATAAAAAAAAAAATATATAGCTTAGTCAGGAAGAAGGACAAGATCTATGACATTTGCAGCCCTTCTTAGACTGGTGAGATTAATATTGTTTATGTTCTTGAACATCTATAAATTAATATACACAAGAAAAATGCACCCAAGACGGAGTTCCAGCATATTGATGTTCTGCTATAGAAGGATTGGGCCAAAAATGTGAGTTTTTAGTCATATGAGAAAAGTAGTGGTGATGATATCTTACAGTACAATAAAAATGTTCTTTATTTGAGATGTGAAACTTTAATTATAATTGCACAATTATAATATAAATATAGAGACAACATAGAAAAGATGAGTGTACTCTCTCTCTCTCCCTCATATATATATATATATATATATATATATATATATATATAATTAAGGCCAGTTACTTGACAGCACCCTACCAGCTACATACATCTTGCTGGTTCTCAAGACCAATGAAATTTGCATACTGGTATGGCACCATTATAGTAACTGGCCTTAATAATTTTATTCAAACTTACCCTACTGACTTGAGTTGCTCTATACCTTGAATTTCTTACCTACCTATTACTACTATATACATCCCAAAAGCTTAAAACAAAGACAAGTACCATCTCCTTGCTGTCAATCTACAAATGAAGCCTCAAGTTTTTTCTCATATGTTAAAATTCCTCAAGGTATTTAAAATCAATATTCTTTCATTTTGTCTTGCCATCAGCTAATTTTTTTGTTTACTTTCTCTGCACTCCTTTACCACATTTTCCCCCCATTAAATTTTAATCTTTTATGATTAGAGGTGCTCCACAATATGTGGCTATTCCTTGTCTGATACTACTTTAACCCTTTAGCATTTAAACTGGCTGTATCCGGCCAGAATTCTCTCATCTATTACTGTTCAAACAGGCCGTAACTAGCCACACATACTGAAGTTATGGTATTGTTCTCAAAACAAATAATATCAGAAGCTCATAGATTCGATATTATGTGAGATATTATATGAGAGAAAGCCTTTTCTGTGAAAATACAATAGTATATAGAGAAGGGTTGAACAGATAGGTGAATTAACTCAGTGATATGCCCAGAAGCATAGCTACTGCAGTTAAAATGAACAGGTGACCAATGAATTGATAATCTCTCAAATATTTCTCTTCTAAGCTTAACTAGGATTTGGTGTAATACATTTTTCAGCAATTAGTCCAATAACGTTTTCCCTCCCCACTAATATTTTCTTCCTATTATTATGTCAACAGCAACTCAATATTTGCTTTCAGAAATGATCAGACTCACTTAATACCAATGCTTTTCTCAAGAACAGGTTGAGCAGAGTCTCTCGTATTACATGTTGACAAAATATTTAAGTTGAATAAAAGTGAACCGAAGAATGCATCACTACCACCACCATTTTTATCATGTTTGTTGTGAATAATAGGTAATTTTCAAGATTTCTTGAAAGGAAAAAATTGGTAGTAGGGTTGGAGCTCTTTTTACTAACAAAAGGTCTTTGAAATATTTAAGCACCCACCACATTACTTGAGGGGCTAGGGGTCATTCTAAGACATTCTTATTGTGTATATATATTTTGACTAAAGCATTGTAAAATGTGTTTCATCAGTATATTGTATTTTAGAAAGATTCTTTTTAATTGTCATAATTTTATAGGTGCAGTTAAGAAGTTTGCTTTGCAACCATGTCTTTCTGGGTTTGATTCTGCTGCAAAGTACCAAGGGCAAGTGTCTTCTACTGATGAACAGATGGATGTACGTGTTTGTGTTTAAGACTATACTGCATTAAAACGAATGTTGTATTTGTTGTACTATAGTAGTTTGGTAAACAGAGATTGATAAAATAATCAACAGACTGAAATAAGTATTGGAATCGATATGATTGAATAGATCTTAAAAGCAGTGCTCCAGCATGGTCACAGTTCAATGATGCTATAAAGATATAATGAATGTAAAAATTAAGTTTGAAAATCCTAAATTTCAATTGGTATATCATATGTTTCACTATAACCAAATATACACCCCAATCCACTACCCTATCCTCCCACTCCCACCAAAACCACCCTCTCTCTGTAAAGTTGGTACCACAACATCCAGTCCAAATAAATGAGATAATGAGATCGAGATCGTGTAGGTGTCACGACAAAAAAAAACACAGTCCACACTGTAATGTGGCCATGTAGGTAACATGGTAAAAAGTTCCCAGTTCCACACTGTATATGTGGTTGGTGTTAGGAAGGGCACCCAGCCATAGAAAACCTGCCAGATAGTCCTATATGAACGAGACACGGTCACCCAACCAACCTTGCCTCAAGTGGGACAACTCCCGTCTAACCCATGCTAGCGTGGAAGATGGACGTTAAACGATGATGATAATGATGATAAGAAAGCTTGCAGGTGATCAAGTGAAGAGTTGATGCTTTGTATCTTGCCTCAAAAATATCCTGTAACCCTTAATAGTCCAATTAGGTATCATGCAGTGACTACTGTATAACTATTATTCCACTTTACATCAACTATTGGTCTTAAATCCTACCCAGGGAAGACAAAATGAAACTAATCCACTATGTCTGAAGTTCTAATGACTCTACTAATCTGCTACCATTTTACCATATTTTATATTGACAAAGATGGGAAAGGGCATATTTCAGGATTTCTACATAAGTACCTAGCAGTCACTAAGCCTGGAAATATTTTGAAGCAGAGAATTAAGTATAGTAAGCTTTTATTAGTAAATAGTTGGAAACACCATCTTAATGGGGAAACAGAAAATCATTGAGAAATTAAGCCCAATCTTGGTAAAAAGTTTTAATTAGAGAGGAATGAACTTGAATGGGAAGTTTTTTTTTTTAAATCCTTTATTTTGTAATATCTTTATTTATTAACATTTCTTGAAATGTTTGAATCTTTGCATTTTAGGTTTTTACAGCCAGTAGCAAGCCCATCTTTTAACACTAACTACTCAAATGTAAAGAGGTAACGTATCTGCTGCTATCTAGATAAACAGATGACAAAATTAATTGGGATAGGAATAGAGTGATCAATAATGATAAAATATAATTTGATTTAATGAAGTGAGATAAGAAATCAAACTTAATTATCAATATATATATTGCATTTTAGTTGAGAGGAAATGGGAAGATCTAATGGCACTGAAAATTCATATTGCCACCAGCTTAGGTGTTAATTCCACCAATATTCATCAACCTTTCAACCTTTTACACTTGATGAAAAAAGTACCAGAAAGATTTTAGCAATATAAATAAATAAATAAATATAGATATTTTTATAATATTACAAAATTCTTTAGATTAGGTACAAAGCCAATTGAATTGCCCTTATTATTTTATATCAACCGAAGCAAAATTTGAATTTAGGACATCAAAGTACTGAAATACATCTCGGAAAGCAGCTACACTTATATTTTGTGGTAATATCAACCTCAGAAAAAATAACAGGTGCCTTCCACATAAACATGGTACCTTATGTTTTGTGTGGAGAGAGAGTGGTATAAATTATATTTAATTTCATTGCTTTAGATTCAAAGTGGACAAGAAGAAATTCCCAATTAGCACAAAGACATAAATTTGTTGGAGAAGGACCATAGTCCATTAAACTAATATTTTGAAATATGTAGAATATTTTATCTACCCCAGAGAAATGAATGGTAACATCAACCTCTGTAGGTTTGAAGTTAAGACATAAAATAGATCAAATTAAAGTCTTTTAGTTCAATATTCTACAATCTCTGACACCAAAAGAAAAAGAACAATTGATACTGTTTGAACTTTGATATTTCCACTTTGAATCTGAAGCAATGAAATTAAATATAATTTATACCAGCTACTATTGAATTGGCTCCCATCATTCATACACCCTCCCCCAGCACACACACACGTACGTGTGCAGAATAAAAAAACTGTGAGGAGAAACCCTACACATGGTCCAGCCTGTTCAATGTAGAAGACAAATCTCCCTCAACTAACTCCCTATTACCTTTAAAATACAAACTATACAAACCAGCATCTCTAATGGTAAGTGCTCTGCTAGCAGTCAAATCGCCAGCAACAAGGTTTTTGACATCTTTAAAACAGCAAAGCCTTTTGATATCAAACTGTCTGAAACTGCCCCTGATGCTATGATGTGAAACTGTTTTTTTTTTTTTATATCTAAAACCATTCCATCATAATTTTATGTAAGAACCTTTGTTAATTTGTTTCAAAGACAGGCTTATTAGAAGGCCTAAAAACACTATTAAATAACAAGCAAGAAAAATTGTGTACAAATAATAATCTTTTTAATTACACTACATACGATTAACATAGCATTACTATGTAGAAAAAGTAATAAACCCAGTAAATCCAACATTAATTACTAAGAAAATAACTTAATATTGTATGTGCATTTATTTTGGTATAAGTGTTACTGAATGTTAAGCAAATAAATACCTTTGTGAAAGCATTTACCTGTTTCCAAACAACACACAATACTTCATGTCTTGAAGAGAAATCTTATTGAAAGGACTGGTTAGCAGGAATAACTAGCGAAACATACTAATCAGACTGACATGGATCCAAGAAAGACTTTGACGATCACTCCACTAGCTTATAGTTTTTGTCTAGTTTTAAAATCTGCTATCACATGACTGAAATCTTCTAGAATGTTCTCAATTAATTCAAGAGCTGAACCCAAAATTTAATATACCAAGTGACAAGCTAATTGTATCCAATGAAAGGGCAATATACAATACTCAAGGCAATAGACATACATCCAAAGAGAAAGTGTGTTGGAGGATGAGGCAATTTCATTTCTTTAGTGTGTCCTAAGATAAAGCGAGTCCATTCTACACATTTATAAGAAAAATCAAAAGTTATGGAAGAGTAAAATGTGAAAGTACTTTTATTTGCTAAAGCTACTATAGAACAATATTTCTTTCCTTTAAAAAAATTATAATTGCTACAATAATATTGCCATAACAGCAAAAATCAGCTGCCAAGAAATGACAAACAAATGAATCTAAGTTCGAAGATGAAGACAGGAAAAAGGAAGTGAGCTAATTGCAGTAAATAGTGAAAGAGGGAGAAAAAGAGCGAGAGAGATGAAGAGAAAGAGGGAGAGAGATAGGTTTTGAGCAAAAATAGTTTCGAAAAATGAATAATAAAAGCAACGTTTTTTTATGAAATTAAAATTGGAATTTTTAAAACAAAGCTATCGATCTAGTTTATAAAGAGATAGCAAAATGAATGGACCTGCTTTTTTCCTCACTCTCTTCTATCTATTTCTTCCTTAATTTTTCATTCTATTTTTTGAAGAAGGACTAGCGTCTGAAACATTAAGACTCTTTTCCAGCTATATCTATCTAATTTAATCTATCTAATCTGGCCGAGTCTACACGTGCAAATAAGAAGAACAAGGGCCACCCCAAGGAGCATTGGATTTGGTATACTTCATATTTGTTTCGGTTGCTGAATACAATCAGGGGTTGCTGCTTCTCCTGAAAGTCAATAGTTCTCTTCTCACTCGAGTGGGAGTGCCTTTCCATTGTCAATTTACATTGATCATCTGCAAAGCTACATTGTTCTCAGAAACACTACACCAGTCTTTCGATGTGTGCAGCTGGAACTACTGCTACCCATTGATTTGGCAGGATTTTTTTTTTTTTTTTTTTTTAGATGGCCGTTGACTCTTATGAGTTCTTCCACCCTTTGTCAGGTTTTGTTTTTTGTCTTGCAGGGTGTCCAAAATGACCCTCCTCCCCAAGTAAACTTGGACTTGGTGGGGTTGCCGGTTTAGTCGCTGACGATCCGACCATACGACAGGTTGTACTGGGTTACATGCTACCAGTAACACTCAAGAGTGACCTGACATAGAAACTATATCAAGCATTAAACTAATATATTTTTTCATTGTACTGTGTTGTTTGTTTTGTTATTTCTGTTTACTTTTTGCATATATATATATATATATACAATGATATTAAATAAATGGAAACTATATTTATAAAACCATATTTATTTTATTATATATATTTCAAGGGCAACCAAGACAACATTGGTACGCTTTCATCAGATAAAATACAAAGTTTGTTTTATAAATAGAGACATACCCATGAAAATCATACCTTATCCGATGGAAATTCACTGAATAGTGGAAATATATTAGGGAATATTCAAACTTATGTGTGAATGTGCAAATGAATATGTAAATAATTAAAAAACAACCGTTTATTTAAATGACACTGGAGAAAGAGAGAAAAAATATAAAAAATAAAAAATATTACGAGAGAGATAGAAAGAAGAAATTAACAAGAGGATGAATAGAATTCACGTAACGTTAATTTGAGAGAATATATTTTAAGTATATATCTACTAATGGTACGTGTATTTACGATTAATTAGTTGTTAAAATTCTTTTTTAATATAATATTTACTGTTATAAGTAGATAGAAAAATAGATAGAAAAATAGATAGAAAAATTGATAGAAAAATAGATAGAAAAATAGATAGAAAAATAAATAGAAAAATAAATAGAAAAATAAATAGATAAATAAATGGATAGATGGGTATATCGTGTTATAGATAATTGTTTTAATGAGTTATAAGGGATATTGATTTAAATTTATTGTAAGTAAATATTAAGTTAAATTAAATTAAGTTAACTGAGTTAATATTTATATATTTTAAAATGGGAAGATACGGAAAAAACTCCAGTTTTGTTTATTTATTCAATAGTATGAGACTATTTTGTCAAAATAAGTATAAATTTTAAAGATATAAATGTTGAAAGATATATTTAGCCTGAATTAGTTAGTGGTTATAAATCTAATAAAAGATATTAAAAATTTTTATTAAAAAATATTAAAAATTCAGGAATATTTTTTTAAAAATAATTTATAAGAGATAAGTAATTTTTAAAAAAATAAGTAATTTTTAAAAGATAAGTAATTTTTTTTAAATATATGAAAAATTTAAGAAATAAAAAATAAAGAATTAAAAAATATTAAAATTAAAATTAAAATTAAAATTAAAATTAAAATTAAAATTAAAATTAAAAATTAAAATTTAAAAATTA
This sequence comes from Eledone cirrhosa, assembly GCA_964016885.1. NCBI lineage: Eukaryota > Metazoa > Mollusca > Cephalopoda > Octopoda > Eledonidae > Eledone > Eledone cirrhosa. The sequence goes on from CAXHJY010001681.1 coordinate 76,443, forward strand.
GTATCATATATGTATATATTTTAAGAAACTTTAAGAAGTGAAATTATAGCAAATATAGATATGATTTAGAGATAACAGTATATTAAAACAGAGTGGATAAGATTGTTATGGAAATAAGTAGAAATATTATAAGTGTAATTATAATTTATGTATAGTTCTAAACATTGAATTTAGGCGATGTCTACAAGAACTAAATAAATTTGTCCTTACATTAATAGAGTTCTTACATTTAAGTATGAAGAAAATTTCCTCTTTCTCCAGTGTCATTTAAATATACGGTTGTTTTTCAATTATTTACATATTCATTTGCATATTCACACATAAGTTTGAATAATCCCTAATATATTTCCACTATCCAGTGAATTTCCAACCGTTAAGGTATGATTTTCATGGGTATGTCTCTATTTATAAAACAAACTTTGTATTTTATCTGATGAAAGCGTACCAATGTTGTCTTGGTTGCCCTTGAAATATATATAATAAATTAAATATGGTTTTATAAATATAGTTTCCATTTATTTAATATCATTGAATATTTACTCCAGTAACTTCTTGAGTGCTCTAAATCAGTTATAAACATTTATGTTTGTCGGACTTCCAACAAATTAAATACAACTTCTACTTATATATATATATATATATATATATATATATATACACACGATACACTCTAGGGAGTTAATAGTCCGGAAAATGAAAATCTTATTAACAACTATATCATTTTACCACCTCTATTATAATTACTCCCGATTCATCATAGGTTGAATCTTGGCATTCATTTGTAGGAAACAGCTTTTACTCATCCCTCCTGAGCTTTCCTGGTAACAGTAGAAGAAGCATGTAGGGTAAAATCAAAGTGTGTTTTCAGATATGATGTAAAGCTATTGCAAACAAGGGCTGTCAATCATCTCAACTAACCTAATTTAATCTATATATAGCTGCAGGCTTGCCAGTGTGATTAAGAAGTTTGCTTTACAACCGCATAGTTTCAGATTCTACTTCACTGTAGGGCACCTTGAGCAAGTGTCTTCTACTATAGTATCTGGCTAACCAATACAAGTGAATTTCATAGACAATAACAATGGAAATGTGTGTGTGTGTGCATGCATGCATGTATGTATATGTGTAGAGGGTGTATATCATCATCATTATTTTACGTCCACTTTTCCCTGCTTGCAAGGGTGGGACGGGAACTGATTCTGGCTTGATTTCTACAGCTGGATGCCCTTCCAACCTCATTTATAGTGTGGGCTGGGTGCTTTTTTGCCGTGGCACCTCCATGACCACTTTGCAGTGGAATTAATAGGGACCCCAGTCCTATCATCTCATTTCTACAGCTGAGTAAACTGGAGCAATGTGAAATAAAGTGTCTTGCTCAAGGAAACAACACATCACCCGGTCTGAGAATTGAACTCACAACCTTTCGATTGCAAGGCCAATTCTCTATCCCCTAAGCCATGTGCCTCATATGAGTGTGACTGTTTCTGAGTCTTTGCTGCACATTCAACACAGCTTGCATAAATGGTGACATTTGTTCATGTTCCCTCATCAATATATTCCACAGCTCAGTGGTTCAACATGTGATCAGTAGTGCCTAACTTAAATGAAAGTAACAGGTGGCAATAAGAAAAGAATCAGGCCATAGAACACTACTTCAAAAAAGCCTTGCCCAACCCATGCCAGTATGGAAAAATAGATGTAAAAACGGTGGTGGTGGCAGAGGAAGAGAGAGCTAGTAGATCCTTTTTGAAGCAGAAAAAAAGTGTTACACATATAACAATTGCGATGTGTACTATTGGAAAAGGATACATATTTATGGAAACAAGTTAAAATTATCTGCTTCCTTGACTCTGTATGTATGTTAATAAGCGAATTTGCATATCTAAATAAAGCTTCCCTTCTCCTTTTTATATGCTTTACCATATTTAAAATAGGAATGACATGAACTCAAACTTCCTACTATAACTTCAATGATACTCAAATTTTATTTCTCTTCACAACATTTATCACTGGTCCTATTTCCATTATCCTCTGCAATTCACTCTAATAACAAATTCAATGTAATCTAATCTGGCTGATTTTACACTCGCAAATAAGAAGAACTAGGGCCGCCCCTAGGAGCATTGGATTTGGTGTACTTCATATTTGTTTCAGTTGCTGAATACAATCAGGGATCGCTGCTTCTCCTGAAGGTCAAAAGTTCTCTTCTAACTCAAGCTGGAGCACCTTTCCATTGTCAATTTGCATTGATCATCTGCAAAGCTACATTGTTCTCAGAACCACTACACCAGTCTTTCGATGCGTGCAGCTGGAACTACTGCCACCCATTGATTTGGCAGGATCACAACTAATTTCTACAGCTGAGTAAACTGGAGCAACATGAAATAAAGTGTCTTGCTCAAGGACACAACACATCACATTACCTGGTCCGAGAGTCAAACTCACAACCTTTCAATTGAAAGCCTAATGCTCTAACCACTAAGCCATGCGCCTTCACCAACAAATTCAAACTAATAGCAAAATCTTTAAAAATCTGAGGTGGAGAACAATATAAGTCTGGAGCTTCCAGTTTACACTGACATTCAGAAGGTCAAACTGAACTTACAATTGTATTTGCCCAAATTAGCAAAGCCTCACCTCTCAGATGAAATAAGAAGGAACAAAGACTTTAGTATACTTTCTGAAGCTCAGATATCATACTAAGCAGGTATGTTTTGAAATATTGGCTCAAAGGACTTGCAATGGTACCCAACATTGCCTGCATGCTGAATATGTAGTAAAGGTTGGTTTTGTTTTCAGTTTGTTATACTGCAAATGATTGATAGATAGTTTTTTTTATGAAGTTCTTTACATATACACTGATTACCAAACATACACTTACAGGCTACTTGGTGACAGACAAGGGCTTGCAATTACTGGTGGTAAATGGCAATGATGATTATATACATATATTCACTTTGAGTATTGAGTAATTTCAGTTGCCAACCATATACGGATGTGTGTGTGTGTATATATATATATATAATGTATATGTATGTATATATATATATATATATATATATATATATATATATATATATAAAAAAAACCCCGACAACCACCTGATCACCTATAGATCAGGGGAGCACTCTAGTCAGTTGGATTTTATCCTCATCAGAGGACGTGACAGATGGACGGTCGTAAACACAAAAGCCTTCCCTAGTGAGGAATGTACATCCCAACATAGCTTAGTTGTCAGCGACCTCACGGTCAGAACTAGACGAGCCCTGAAACAGAGGCCAACCTGGAGAAGAAAGATCTGGAAGCTGAAAGTCCACTCAACCAGTAACAGATTTAAAGATATTTTACTCAACGCCTACGACAGTAAAGAAGAACAGATAGAGACATTTAACGTAGAAGAGAACTGGGAGTTCCTAAAAAATAACTTACTAGAGGCGACGGATGAGGTTTGTGGCTGGAGTAAGACCTCAAGCAGGAGGAGAGTGACTTGGTGGTGGAACAATAAGGTAGATGAAGCAGTCAAGGCCAAGAGACAGGCATGGAAAGAATGGAAGAACGGGGGGAGCAGGGTACATTACATAGAGACCAAGAGGGAAGCTAGGCGACAAGTATACTTAGCTAGGAGGGAAGCAGAGGATAGAAAATTCAAGCATGTTTTACAACGTGAGGACCAGAAACAGGAGGTATTCAAGATTGCGAGGCAGTGTGTCAGAGATAGTTGTGATGTCATTGGAGAGAAGTGTATCCGGAATGATAAAGGTGAGCTTGCCCTCACAAGTGCTGAGAAGAAAGATGCATGGAAGAGTCATTATGATAGATTACTAAATGAGGAGAATGCATGGGAAGAAGAGACCCTACCCCACGTAGACCCTATAGAGGGACCAGCAGTACAAGTCAGCGGCAGCGTAGTAAGTAAGGCAATCAGAGATATGAAGATAGGGAAGGCAACCGGTCCATCGGGTATAGCTGCCGAGATGCTGAAGGCATCTGGGTCTGTAGGTCACACTATAACCACACGTATCGTTAACCAGGTAATACTAGAGGGGGCCATACCAAAAGATTGGTGCAGTAGCATCATTGTCAACTGCTACAAAGGTAAAGGCGATGCACTAGATAGAGGAAACTATAGAGGTATAAAGTTGATGGACCAGGTCATGAAAGTAACAGAAAGAGTTATAGCACAGCTGATTAGGGACCGGGTGAATATAGACGAGATGCAATTTGGGTTTGTACCAGGGAAAGGCACCACTGATGCCCTCTTCCTTGTGAGGCAATTACAGGAAAAGTACCTAGCTAAAAGTAAGCCACTCTACTTGGCATTTGACGACCTTGAGAAAGCCTTTGACAGAGTTCCACGTGCAGTAATCTGGTGGGCTCTTAGAAAACTAGGAGTAGATGAATGGCTTGTGAAAGCGGTACAAGCCATGTATAGGGGAGCAGTCAGCAAAGTTAGGATTGGCAATGAGTATAGCGAGGAATTTAGCGTACAGGTTGGGGTCCACCAGGGCTCTGTTCTTAGCCCTCTCCTGTTCATCATAGTCCTGCAGGCAATAACGGAGGAGTTTAAGACCGGATGCCCATGGGAACTCCTGTATGCTGATGACCTCGCACTCATAGCTGAATCTATGGTAGAACTAGAGAATAAATTCCAAACCTGGAAGCAGGGACTAGAGAGAAAGGGCCTCAAAGTCAACATGACAAAGACTAAGGTCCTTATAAGTAGACGAGAAAACAGAACCCAGATCCCCTCAGGGAAATGGCCTTGCTCAGTATGTAGGAAAGGTGTAGGTAGGAACTCCATTCTCTGCCCCAAATGCAAACAATGGGTACACAAGAGATGTAGCGGGATCTCAGGAAGCTTAATTAAGAATGTAGGATTCACATGCAGCAGCTGTGCTGAAACAGCAAGCAAACAGCCACAGGAAACAAGTACCACCAATCTCTGGGAGGGCCCTGTAGAAACAGTAGACAGCTTCTGCTACCTAGGTGACCGAATTAGCAACGGAGGTGGGTGCTCAGAAAGTACAATAACTAGGGTAAGAACGGGATGGAAGAAGTTTAGGGAACTACTACCACTGCTAGCTGCAAAAGGCTTCTCCCTCAGAATGAAAGTCAGACTGTATGATGCGTGTATCCGAACAGCGATGTTGCATGGTAGTGAGACCTGGGCGCTGAAGGTGGAAGACTTACGTAGATTAGAGAGAAACGAAGCCTGCATGCTCCGATGGATGTGTAACAGTAATATACGTGAACGACAAAGCATAAAGGAATTGAGAGAGAGACTGAGCATAAGAGGAATCAAATGCTGCGTGCAGGAGAGGCGGTTACGCTGGTATGGACATGTGATGCGTATGAAGGATGACAGCTGCATAAAAAGGTGCAGAGCACTAGAAGTTGATGGAAACCGCGGAGTGGGGAGACCCAAGATGACTTGGGATGAGGTGATAAAAGCCGACCTTACCCAACTACACCTCTCAAAGTCAATGACACACGACCGTGACTTCTGGCGTCACGCAGTAATACAGGGTACCCGACCTCCCATGGGTACATGCTGAAGCATATAAACAATATGCCCCCCCCCCCCACCGCAAGGTGGTCGTGGAGGTGCCACGGCAAAAAAGCACCCAGCCCACACTGTAAAGTGGACGTGTAGGCGCCACGAAAAAGCACCCAGCACTCACTGTAAATGAGGTTGGTGTTAGGAAGGGCATCCAGCTGTAGAAATCAAGCCAGATCAGTTCCTGTATGAGCAAGGCATGGTCAGCCAACCAGACACTGCCCACAACAGGACAACCCGTCTAACCCATGCTAGCGTGGAAGAACGGACGTAAAACGGTGATGATGATGATGATGATGATGATGATGATATATAATTTATGTATGTATGTATACTCACACACACAAACAGAGAGAAAGACTTAACTGCATGTGTATGAATCTGTCGATTTCTAAATGCACATATTTACCAACACACATTTACACACTGTACCTCACAAAGAGACACAGGATTGCAAGTATACACACAATCATATGCAAACATATCCACATAAAAACCTATAATGTATACATATGAATCTATGTGTGTACATACATACACATACAAACAGACACTGTGTATCATTATCATCATTTTTACATCTGCTTTTTCATGCTTGCATGGGCTGGATGGGTCCTTCTCAGCATCTCTCCACTGGACGTGTTCCTTTGTCATCTCCTCACCAAGTCTTAGTGATTTTAAGTCAGCTCTCACAACCTCTGCCCAGGTCTTTTCCGGTTGTCCTCTACTGCAGCTTCATGCCACTATGATTTCTTGGCTTTTTTTACCTATTGGTCATTGTCCATGCGCATCACATGTACATACCAATGCAGTCTTCTCCCCTGCACACCATCTCGGATTCCTCTTAAACCTAGTTTCTCCCTCAGCTCATCCAAGCTTTGCCTTTTTCTCACATTTACATTGCACATTCAACAAAACATGATTGCTTCATTTCTCTCCAGTCTATACATGTCTTCTGCAGTCACAGCCCATGTTTCACTGCCATGAAGCATTGTGCACCACATACTGGTGTCATACAGCCTTCCTTTTGTATGTAGAGAGAAACCTTTTGTTGTCAGCAGTGGGATTAGTTTTCTAAACTTCTTCCATCCTATCTTTATTCTAGCTATCATACTCTCGGCACATCATCCTCCACTGCTAATTAGGTCACCTAGATAGCAGAACCATCAACCACGTCTATGGATCCTTCCTGTGCCTGGAAAAGGTTTATATCATTAGCACTCCCCTTCTCGATTTCTCCTGTGCATCTTCTACATGCAAAATACTCCCTTCCTGTTAGTCTACTCGTTATCCTACTACATCTTTTGTGCACTCAATATTTACATTGTGTACATCGTATGGAGTTGATGACTTTTCTTTTTCTGCATATTGAGCAGGGCCACTTCCCTGGGTCCTATCTTCTCTCCTACTCACTCGTACTTTAGTTTTGGTTACGTTTACTCTCAGAGCTTTTGATTCCAAATTCAGTTTCCATAATCAGAATTTATTTTTGGTTTTAGCTATAAGGACCAAATCATCTACATAATGAAGCTCCCATGGATAGCCTGTTTTAACTCCTCTGTTATGGCCTGAAGAACTATGATGAACATCAGTAGGCTAAGAACTCAACCTTGATGAACTACCTGTAACCTGAATTCCTCACTAAACTCATTTGCTACTCTCACTTTACTGACAGCTCCTCTGTACATATCTTGCACTTGTCTCACAAGCTATTCTTCTACATCTAATTTCCTTAAGGATCACCAGATAATAGATCGAGGTACTCTGTGAAAAGCCTTCTCTAGATCAACAAAAGCTAAACAGAGTGGCATATTTTTGGCTAGGAACTTCTCTTGTAGTTGCCTCACTAAGAAGAGGGCATCTGTCGTATTTTCCCAGCCATGAAACTGCATCTTGTCTATTTTGATTCTTTCCCTAATTATTTGCCCTATAACTCTTTCTGTCATTTTCATAACTTGGTCCATTAGTTTTATTCCTCTATTGTTGCTCCTTTCTAGAGATCACCATTGCCCTTGTCATAATTTATGATTGTACTGCTGTACTAGTTATTGGGTATGACTCCTTCATGTATTACTTGATTTACTATACGGGTTATTATTTTGACTCCTACCTCTCCTGATGCTTTTAGCATCTCAGCAACTATTTCTGATGATCCCGCAGCTTTATCATTCTTCCTCTCCTTGATTCTTCTTTGACCCCATAACTATCAACTTCAATAGCTAGTCCTTCTGGTGGGTAAGTTGTCATTCTCTACATTCATCAATTTCTCATATCAACATTTCCAGGCCTATTTCTTTCGGGTATCAGTGGTGCTAAATACACCAGCATAATTTCTAACACATTTTCTCCCAACAACATCTCGATTTACACTCACACACTGCTTTGCAATACAGAACACTTCACATCTCTGATCCTCACGTCTCAAGACATTGACAAATCTTTCTTAAGCCTCTCTCTGAACTGCATATATCTGTCACCTAGTTTCTGTCTTAGCTACTTGGTACCCCCATTTTTCCAGTCTTTCCATGCCTGTCTCTAGGGTTTAATGGCTCTATCTACTGTGCTGTTCCACCACCAGTTCACCCTCAGTCTGGTTGGCACTTTACTCCAGCCATGTGTCTTGCCAGTACTTTGCAAAAGGTTGTTGTGTAAGCATTTCCAGTTGTCCTCTATATTATATGTATCCAGCTTGTCATCCCTCTCATCAAGTGCATCCTGTAGGGCCTTTCTAAACCTATATTTAACCAAGCGGTCCTTTAGCTCCCACACCCTCCACCTCCATATTTTCCTGCGTGTCTTCTTCAGTCTTGTATTTATTTTGATGACACTAATAACTAACGTGTTGGGTGGTGCATTCTTCCCCAGGGAAGGCCTTAGTATTTATTACAGACCATTTGTCTTGTTGTCTAAAAATTAAGTAATCAATTTGGCTTGTGTGTTCACCTGATTGAAATGAAATCAGATGGTTGGCTGTTTTCCTGAAATTTTTGTTGCAGATGGTTAGTTCATTTGTGTAACAGAATTCCAGGAGTCTCAGCCCCTCTTCCTTCCTTGAGCCATGACCATAGCCACCACAAACTCCATTGAATCCATCCTGGTACCATCCTGCATATCCATTAAAGTTGCCTGCCAGGATGATACGGTCTCTTCCGTCAGTACCTAAAATTGTCTGTAAAAGTTCCTCATAGAACCCATCCTTTTATTCTTTACCCAGTCCTGCCTGCAGAGCATAGGTAAATGTCATTATCACCAGTCTATTTCCTACAGTCAATCTAAGCTTGATGATTCTGTCACTTACTCTAACTACCTCTATCAATTTATCTATCCATTTCTCAGCTAGTAGGATGCCTACACCTCCTACCCTATAGTCATTTCCTATTCAGTACAGTTTACATCTAAGTTGCTTGCCCGTAATTAGGCACCCCACCATCTCAATTCTTGTACACAGCATACATCTACTCCTCTTCTCTCTAACAATTCCACAATTTCACCCGATTTGCATTTCAGGGTACCAACGTTGGGGGTGCTAGTCCTGAGATTTGTACCTTGATAGTTGTTGCTACTTCTTTGGTTAGAGGTTCTATGTACCTAAAAGGGAAAGTGGTTATGTGATTACTTGATGACGGTCAAGGGGTTCTCACACATGGCTATTCTAGCCACCCCACTACCGTGTACAGCACTAACATGACTAGTGTCAGCCCTGTGTTCGCAACTAGTGCAAATCATATTGGTCATACTTTACATAATTTTGGCTGGGTTTTACTGGCAGGATGCCCTTCTTATCACCGACCACTTTACAGCGTGGAATGGGCACATTGTTCGTTGCACCAGCACTAGAGAGGTTGTCTTACCAGACTTAACAGCCCTCTCCATCCTGTATCAGTTTTTATTTGGTGTATCTACTCTCCTAGACAGGTAGCCTTCACTACAGCTTATGGAGCCCATGTCTGCCTCATAGAGTTGTTTTCAATCAGAGTCACTGCTCTCCTAGATATGATGCCTTCACTACAGCTTGTGGAGTCCATGTCATACATTACAAACTTGTGAGTATATGAATTTATACTTCAATGTACAAAGAACAGACAGACACAGCTATTGAAGAGAGAGAGAGAGACAGAGAAAGAAAGAGAGAGCGTGAGAGAGAGAGAGAGTTAATAAAGAAGAATTGTAAGGGAAAGATAATTATCTAATTAAAACACTAAATGTTCTTTTTTTCTTTTTCTTTTCTTAGAAAAGGAAACTGCTTCATCTCAGACCACACACATCCAACTCTGTCTTTACTTCTCCATTAGAACTTTCAGTCATTCACTATAACTTTTTCTGAAATTCTCTCTGGGAATCAAGAAATTCTTTCTTTTTAATTATTAATGGATTATTCTTTAATGGATCTGAATCTTTTTGCCAAATTTTGTGAGGATTCCTTGAGAAATGTCAATGTTTTTTCAAGACAAACAGACAAACTTTCATGTTTATTGTATAGACAAAATTAAGAAACTCAACAAAAGCTTTTAAAAAAAAAAAAAAAAAAAAAAAAAAAAAATCAACTTACAAATCAAAGACCAGGTAATGAAATCCTTCATCTTGTATACTGTCATGCAAGCGCACTGTAAGAAGAAGCAAAGGCAGGAGGTAAAATAATTTTCATGTTATATACAAAAACAGTGTACATATAATTAAACTATAACATTGGGCTTTACTGAACTGTATGGTATGGTTCAGTAACTCCTGACAGAGTTGTAGGGGCATTATAGTGACATACAGCGTTTCTTGGACATTTTAAGCCTAGCAAAGCCCATCCATCTCCAGGTCTGAACACAGCAGATTTTTTCAGAGAAGGATAGCAAGTGAGTGAGAGGAATTCAGAAAGAGATACTTGACTGGTACTTTTTTTATTGGTCTCAAAAGGATGAAAGGCAAAGTTGACCTTGGTGGGAGTTGAGGGCAAAGAGCCGGAATTGTTTAATGTATACCATAAAGCATTTTATCCTATGTTTTCATGCCTTTGCCAATTCACTACCTATGGTTAGCAGCAAAATAATATGATAGCTGTAAAATATTCCTTGAATATATATTTTTTGAAAAAGGGGCAGTGACTTCAAATTTTTGGCTGTAATACCTCTTCTAATTACATGTTCTTGTTATTGGATGTTTATATTTTTGTAGGCAGAAGAGGCACTACAACTGAAAACTTCTAGTCATAACTTTTTACTTAAAAAATAAAACATTTACTCTGCTTTATGTAGTGTTAATTTTGTTAATGTTTGACTGTCTCTGTACAATTATACATAAAACATCTGCAATATATATATATATATATATATATAATTAAATATAAAAGAAAGACGAACACAGATATATACATATATGTGTTCAAATCAAAAGGGACCAGATTCGTTAAGGTGAAAAGAATACTAACTATAGACAATAGGGTTTGCCTGACTCAATTTAAGAATAAATCAAGAAAATAAATACAAACCGGAATTGTGGTAACTACCAATCACTCAGGCAGCTTTTGGTACTGCTGTTTCGCAATATTAATTGTGAATAGGAATGCCAATTCTTGCTCATCAGTGGGTGAAGAATTAGTATCCTAGACACTTCTAAGTATATTAAGAAACTGAATAGTATGCGTATATATAACAACGCACATAATATCTGAACTTAGCGTGTCTCACAAACTCACACCACTAAAAATAGCAGCCAGGTTTATTCGACATTTGAATTAGCTCAACAAATTAACGGAGCCGAATATATCAAAGGTATATATTGAATATATCAAAGGTATATATTTACCCTATTGTCTATAGTTAGTATTCTTTTCACCTTAGCGAATCTGGTCCCTTACAATTTGAACACATATATGTATATATCTGTGTTCGTCTTTCTTTTATATTCAATTATAATATACGGCTCGGAAAATCTCTTTCCTAGAGCTATTTTATTGTAAGAGACTATTTTGAGTTTCTAACTCAATATATACCTTTGATATATTTGGCTCCGTTAATTTGTTGAGCTAATTCAAATGTCGAATAAACCTGGCTGCTATTTTTAGTGGTGTAGGTTTGTGAGACACGCTAAGTTCAGATACCATGTGCGTTGTTATATATACGCTACTATTCAGTTTCTTAATATACTTAGAAGTGTCTAGGATACTAATTCTTCACCCACTGATGAGCAAGAATTGGCATTCCTATTCACAATTAATATTGCGAAACAGCAGTACCAAAAGCTGCCTGGGTGATTGGTAGTTACCACAATTCCGGTTTGTATTTATTTTCTTGATTTATTCTTAAATTGAGTCAGGCAAACCCTATTGTCTATAGTTAGTATTCTTTTCACCTTAGCGAATCTGGTCCCGTACGATTTGAACACATATATGTATATATCTGTGTTCGTCTTTCTTTTATATTCAGTTATAATATACGGCTTGGAAAAATCCCTTTCCTAGAGCTATTTTATTGTAAGAGACTATTTTGAGTTTCTAACTCAATATATACCTTTGATATATATATAGTCACGTGATGCGCATGAAAGACGACAGCTATATAACAAAGTGCAGGGCAATAAAGATAGACGGTAGCCACGGAATAGGCAGACCCAGAAAAACCTGGGACGACCTGATAAATTCCGACCTCACACACTTACACCTCTCCAAGACAATGTCACTGGACCGAGATCTTTGGCGGTACTCAGTAATAGAGAAGACCCGCCTTACCTAAATACAAAGTAAAACCTACTACAGTCAGTAGGCATCTCTAACAAAATACACCCCCGTCCCACCACCCCCACCCCATCCACACCGCCCCTTTCAATGTAAAGTTATGTTGGTGCCACAACATCCAGGCCGAAACAAATGAGATCGTGTAGGTGTCACGACAAAAAAACACACAGTCCACGCTGTAATGTGGCCGTGTAGGCAACACAGTAAGAACCTCCCAGCCCCACACTGTAAATGTGGTTGGTGTTAGGAAGGGCATCCAGCTGTAGAAAACTCGCCAGACAGTCCTATGCGAGCAAGACAACCACTCTTGCCTCAAGTGGGAAAACTCCCGTCCAAACCCATGCAAGCGTGGAACATGGACGTTAAATGATGATGATGATGATGATATATATATATATATATATATATTTTTTTTCTCTCCAGCCTTTCAACCTCCATGACATGATCTGAGAGAGTGTGTGCATACATGTGCGAGTTAAAACTGGAGCAAGTATATTATGGATGATCTAATTTAGCTGTTTAAGAAAGCAAAATCTGTTATATCCCTTTGCATATATTCTGTGTGGTGTCAAAAGATTTGCTGCACATTTGCAACCTGGTCACTGACAACTCCACTGCAGCTGTTGAAATTAGTACTGGCAAGTTTTATAGGCCTCAAGGAATTTTCTTTAGCTTCACTTTTTTTTTCATTTATTTCTGTTTTTCTATTTACCATCTTTTATTTATTTAGTTTTTAAATTCTCCAGACATGTGCGCCTGTTAAATACTTGTTGTTTGACCTTGTGCCATTGATTGCCATTAGCCACTTTTGTGTTCAGTTCTTCTAAAGATTACTACTATCCCACTTTCATTTTGTTTTCTTTTGCCATGATGGTTGGTTCATAATGTATGCAGATAAAATATTTTTTGAAATATCTTTTTGTGGTACAAGCTTATAGAAATTAGATTCTTGCTTAATTGACTTAAATTTCACAGGGCATTTCACTATAGAAAAATAGTAAAAAGAGTCGGGAGGACTTTTCAGTTGTGTCAAGGGCAGAATAACTTCTCTAATGTTGGTGGTATATAAGATAAATGCATCCAATGCACTCTGTGAAGTGGTTGGTGATAGTAAGTCATCCAACCATAGAAAACTTGCCAAACAAAGGGTTCGGAGAACTCTTCAGTTGTGTTAAAGTCATAACAACCACCCTAATGCTGGTGCACTCTGTTTAGTGTGGGAATGTATGTGAGATGCAATACCCCTCTCCCTGCTACCCACCATCTAAGAGGTCAGTAGCACCAATTAAGTACTAACTTAGCAGGTAGAAACAGACATTAAATGATGATGATGTATTGAGTAAAACAAACAAAAGTATACCAAATAATCATTTAAAAATAATATATTAGATAAAATCACACATATCAGGTGCAGACAAATCTCTGAGGTTAAGGAGTTTGTTTCACAACTAGATGGCTTGGGTTCAATCCCAGTGAATGGCACTTTGAGCAAGTATATTCTACTGTAGCCTCAGGTTAGCCAATGCCTTGTGAGTGGAAATTGGTTGAAGGAAACTGCAGAAATCCTTCTGTGTGTGTGTGTCTATGTCTGTATTTGTGTTTGTGTATGTGTTTATATCCCATAACTTAGTGGTTTGACAAAAAAGATATCAATAAAATAAGCAACATACGTGAAATAGTGAGTGCTAGAGTCAATATGATTGAGTAAATCAAGGCAGTGCCATGGAAGGACAAAGTCTAATAACTGAAGATGTAAAAGAAGATATAGATGCATACCTCTGTATACACACACACACACAAAATACATACATGTGCATAAAACTAAACTGGGGGAGGGTTATATGCACTTTTTGAGTAGGATGCATTGGTATTACACCATTTCAACTTATGATTGAGAGTAGGTTTGTAGTCTCATATGCAGAATGAATCAGTTACCTTCCTTAACATTGTATCATAAGGGTGTGCAGATATGATATCTGTCAATACTGAGTCTACTGTGTTAATTTGATGAGTGTTGGTACAATATGCATATGGATTTCTTTTCAGGATAGTTCTTCTAATGTTCTATTAAATCATTTCATTAAATCTGTCTATCCTAAGTAAGTTTCAGGGAGGTTTTCAAATACTCTTTCTTAGCACCATATACCATAACAGAGAGGCTACATATTAAGTATACTTAGCAAGGAGTGAAACAGGAAAAGTAATATATTCTGTAATGGAAGAATCAGTGGTGTGAGATGTCCCAGATGGCAGAGCAGTGTGTCAGTATAAATGAGGACATCATTGGTGAGAAATATGTATATACTGATAGCACCACATACACCATCACTGATGCAAAGAAGAAAGAAGCATAGGAATGCCATTAAATGAGGTTGCTGAATGAAAAGAATGCTTAGGAAGGAGAGGAACAACAGCAAATAGACTCAACAGAGGGACCAGCTACTAAAATTGACAAGTGAAATGGCCATTAAGGATATGCAGGCAGACAAAGCAGATGGATTATCATAATGTTTTATAACATTTTAACTTTATGAGGATCGGCTGAAAAGTTCATAGACTAACTATGAAGGAGTGATGCTAGTGTTATGAAATCTTGCATGCATTAATTTCAACTCTTATTAATAACTGCATTGTTTCTTTCCAGAGACTATGTAGAAAAATAAACCTTATTCGGTCATTCCTCAAGAGTATCTTGATCAGCTTATGAACTTTTCAGCTGAACCTCAAATTTCTAGTGAAATACACTGTATTTTAATTAATTAATGAAGAATTTGGAGGGATTTACTGAAATTATAAATTATTTCAATATTAAGATGATATTTGTAAAAGTTCTTACATCAAATTATGTTGGAAGATTTTTATTTAAATAGGAATCCTTTTAAATGGGGGAGATTTGTTTCATAAAAAAAAAAATAGAGGCAGGTTTGAATGGGTTAATACGAAAGGGATTAATTAGTGTTGCTCAGTGTGATTGTGTGCACACCTATGAATTTATAAATTAGTTTATTATTTTCTCAACACTAAGTTCAAATAGTTATCAATGAAATGGATGACTGGATACAATTTCCATCAGACATATTCAATGGGCAAAACAAAGCAATATGCTGCTAAACACCATATTCTTTCATTTTACCCATTGTATTGTTTTTACATTACTCTATATATACTATTGTATTTTTGTGTATTTTTGTGGTAAAGGCCTTATCTTATATAATTATCTCACAGAATATTGAATCTACAAGATTTTGTTTTTATTTATTTTGATATCAATACCTTAACATCAGTATGAGTGGCCAGTTTAAAGACTAAACGGTTAAGGAAAAATTTGAGCTCATCCAATTTGGAAAAGAGAATGAGTTTAAATTTGTTATTACTATATTTCTAATGAACTGCATTATATTTGAATTAGTTATTGATCATTTAATTATAAAGATAGTATTTGTAAAATCAAGTAAAATTATATTAGGTTTTAATTTAAATAAAAACCCATTAATATGGGTGGTTTTACTTTATAGAACCAGAGGCAATTTTGGGCAGGTTGGTATCAAAAAGGGTTAAACAGCTGTATTCTCTTCTCTTAAGAGAATCTCATGACATCTAACAATGTCAGAGATTAGAGAGTAATTGACCTCAGCTGGAGTGCTCACATCAACATGGATTTCAGGATAAGCTTTTAGATTCCAAGACCTTTTCAGTTCAGAGATCTAAATGTTATTCTCCTCATATTCTCTACCTAAAGTACTTTTGTCTCCTGTGGTTACCCCATACTAAACAAAATATGAGAATGGAGGCACCTCAGAGGACAATTACAAAATAAATAAATACTTAAGATTCTATTCTCTCCAATATAACTGAGAATGTGGGAAATATATCATTGGATTGTCCAAATGATGTTAAGTAAAAAACAAAACAAAAAAAAAATACAAACTACCCTGAAATAAATCAAGAAAAGAACCTAAAACTTTTGAAGAGTACCTGGATAAATTCCCCCAAGAAATTCTAGACAATCCACCAACACCTGGATATGTTTTGACCAACAAATCTCTACCTCAGTGGGATACTGTGTTCCAAAATATAACTTTAAAGACTTCACCAGGTGATACTATTAAGCTAGCCATGGCCCAGGCTAATACCATCCAAAACTTACATATATAATCAGGGATGGAGACAAAAAAAGTAAAAGAAAACAATAAGGCATAAAAGTCACAACTTCTCATTTCCTCTTTGCTAAAAGGTAATGCATTTACTGTGAATACCCCCCCCCCCATATATATATATATATTGATCAGTATAATTTCTATCATTTCATTCCAGAAATAAACTGTTTGTTTGGCCTTCCACTGAAATTGAGTTTCATCTCTGATCTATTTCTATAATTAGATGCGATTTGATTTAGTTCTTTCTGGTTATTTCTGAAAACCTTTCAACGTTCATTGACAGAAAGTCTCTCTCTTCTTTCAGATTCTGCTTGTGGGAGAAAGAAACACCAAGTAAATAAGAACAGCGACGTTGGTGAACCATCATCTTCAATCATTATCTTCATTATCAAAAGATTTACAGCTATCCTTCTATACTTGCAAAGATCTTTAGAATAACTTCTCTTTTATACATACATACACATATATATATATAATAATGGTGCATATAAAGGCATATACAATATGTTTATGAATAATAAACATACAAGAGTCTTGCTACAAATATTTTAAATTGTAATCATGTCACAGCCATCTCAATAACTATATGAGAACATCAGACAAGAATAAACTATAACTTATCTTATATAATTTTTGGCATATGAAACATCGACTTTAAATGTTCATTTGCATATAGTGCAATCTTGACCAACTAGGATTAATTAGCAGGTGCACTAACACTACGTGGTTTATAATAGATGTGTTTTTGAAAGCATATCTGATATGATATGTTTAAGTATAATAAACATACATGAATTTCCCTATGAATATTTTAAGCTGTGATCATAAAACAACTGTCTCAATAGCCATGTAATAATGCCAGACACGTGTTATTAGAATTTTATCTGACATCAGTGACATGTACTCACTCATTATCATTTTTTCATCATTTCATTTTACATCCACTTTTTCCCTGCTTGCAAGGGTGGGACGGGAACTGATTCTGACTTGATTTCTACAGCTGGATGTCCTTCCTAACACCAACCTCATTTACAGTGAGTGCTGGATGCCTTTTTGCCGTGGCACCTCCACGACCACTTTGCAGTGGAATGATATGGACCCCAGTCCGTATCATCTCATTTCTACAGCTGAGTAAACTAGGTACGGGAATAAAAATAAGATATATCTTACATACTTTTTTGCATATGAAATATCACTATTGCTAATCACCACCTTTGAAAACAAGACCAATGATTTTCTTATACAACAATGCCACAATCGACAATTTTCCAAATGATAGCGACTTGAATAGACCTGTTTTGTCCAAAAAATATTTTTGTTTCTGCCACTCTCTTTCTATTTCTTCTTTAATTTCTCATTCAATTTTCTGGTTAAGGACTAGCATCCGAAATGTTAAGACCCTTTTCCTACTATATCAAGCAAAAAACTAGTAATATATTTCTTCATTATACTGTCGTTCGCTTTGATATTTTGATTTGCCTTTTGAATGCATGCATACACACACACACATACATGAGTATTACAGTGTCTTCACAGACGATTGCCGTCTCTAATTGATTCTTCGTTATCATCCCATCTGCGTCCATGACTTCGTAGATGGCTTTGTAGGCCAGCTGTAGATCTGCATGATTTACAACACAGGTGACAGAAGAGAGTTGTGCTTTCCACAGGACTGGTGGTGTCACCGTATGGGACAAAATCTTTATGTACCACCACCATGTGTCTTTTTAGTCCAGAACTAGTTCTACACACTTGGTTGCATATCACACACGTTTCGCCAGGCCTTTGTTGAGTGGTGTTGCAGGTGGTTATCCTTTCGTGTGACTTCAGGTGATTAACGTAACCAGCCTTTGAGAGGAGTACACATGCATGCATGCATGCATGCATACATACATACTTACAAGGACCCTCAAATTCGTTGGATTCCTACATTAGATTTTTACTTGGACTCTACCTGAATATCTTTTTGGATCACAGGATTTTCTGATTACATTTTGCTTTATACCACAACTCATGAGCACTTTTCCTCCACTATTATCTTCCGATTACTCCTTTCTCGTCATCTCACCATTGTATATCTCTCTCACCCCAGTACCTCCTCGTTTCCTCCCCCATATTATTCTACTCCCCACCCATGTGTCATCGCCTCATTTCTCCACCACCTCACGTCTTTTCCTCTGCTGTACCACTAGTCTCCTCCTGTCACTTTTTCACCCCCTTCCTCACTCATCTCTCAATCATGCCCAATCTCAAATCCTTCCTCAGCCAGCTCCATTCCACCCTCAAATGCTTCCTCCACCCTTTTCCCTTCATTTGCATCAAATCCTCCTTGCACTTGCATCTTTCCAAACCTCTCTTCACCAAAACCTGCTATGACAGTCACGTTAATTTTCAAGTCTCCACACTCTCCAACATTGTTTAGACTTATGCCATACATCCTACCCTAGCACTTTTACTCTTCTCCCCCTTTCTGAGCCCATCTCATTCCCAATGGTTTTTCCTTTTCCGGGGAATTTTATCAACAGGACCCTGGGATAGCCATGGGTACCAAAATGTGCTCTAACTATTCCAACTTGTTCATTGGCTACATTGAGGCCTTAAACATAGGCCTTAAACCAATACACAGGTCCGACCCCTGAGCTATATGGTCCTTATATCGCCAATTGTATCGGTGCCACATCTCTCCCTCCTGTGAATAGCTCGACTCCTTTCTTTCTTTTATCTAGTCTTTCCATCTGCCCTCACCTTCACCACCATCATCTCCAACTCTTCAGCCCAATTTCTTGACATATCTCTCTCTCTCACTCTATCGACCACACTCTCAACCTCTATCTTCTATAAGCCCACTGATTTCCACTCCAACTTCACCTCGTCTCATCCCACCCACACAAAACTTTTCAAATCATACTCTCAATTCCTATCTTTGTTGGCTCTGTAGCCAGGACAATGATTTTGTGACCCAGTCCCAACGCATGGCCTTCCGCTTCATCCAGCATGGATATATGAGATCATCAAGGATTGTAAAGCCTAGCATTTGTGTATAGTTTTAATTGCATGTTATCCAAGACTAGATAAGGTGAGGTAGAAGTTTGTTTCCTTGCTATGAGTGTGTGTCTGTACTGTTAAAGGAGACAAGATTGCCATATACCCATTGGAAAATGATTCCAAGGTCCATTTATAAAAGCAGTGTAGGGTTGGTGTGCGACAACTTGCTTGGAATGTGAATGATGGTTGTGTGTGTAAAAGATGAGTGAAGAGTGGTACTAAATACAAACAAGCGAGCATTGACAAAAGAAAGAATTATCTTGATTAACATCAATCTTCAACCAAAATCATGTCAACTAGTATCATCACACATCAACAAAAAGGAAGATATATTGATTATTATATAAAACATATACAGCTAACATCTCAATGTTCTGGTAAAAACATGGAAGCACAGCTATCACATCCTGAAAGGGAGGGAAGTTAATAACAATAGTAATTGGTTAATTTCTCGACCAATTATAGTTTTATTGCGAAAATGTAGACAGCCATAATGAAATCCTATTTAATCAGCTTTAAATATGATGTAATTGCATTGTATGTAATATTCATGGTCAACACCACGCCTAATTTTGCTAATGTCTTTATTGATGAAATCTCATACAATACTTTGTCATAAGGGTTCTCAGAACTTTTAAACACTTTTGTTATTGCATTTCTAATGAAAGACACTGCCTATTATTGTCAAATCATTTTGAAAATATAAAAAATTTAGAAGGATTTAGTAGTCTAACTAACCTTCTCGTCATTAATCTGGTATTTGAAGCATAACTTAAAGGTTCTTACATAAAATCATGATGGAAAATTTCTAGATAAATACAAGCACTTTAAAATAAAGTTTTGAACCGCCAACAGTTTCAGATTTTTGTTTTCAAAAAGGTTAAGTCCAGATTGCAATGTAGATTTTTGCAATCATTGAGCTATCACTTGTTCTAATTTAATACCCAGACTTGTAAAAAGAAAGGATATGTCCTTTTCCAGTCACAGTTACTATAAAAATTTAATTGAAAATGATACCGTCACTATTTTTGTAAATCTAAGTATATGAATTTTGTATCTAAAAGTAAATTAGAAACGTTTTAATTTGGGAGAGCTAGTGAAAACCAGTATGTAAAAACTGTGCAATAAAATGTACCCAGTACAATTTGTAAACTGGTGAGAGTATCCAGCTGAAACCATGCTAAAAATGGAAAATATGACGTAGTTCAATGAGATGTCTAGTTTTAGATTGTAACAACCCTATCCAACCCATGCCGGCATGGAAATTATGATGATATATATTAATATATGGGATGAATAGTGTGCGAGTCTGTAAAAATAACAACTTTTGTTATTGTATTTCTAATGAAATACATTGTCTATGTGTTTCAATCAAAATTTCTAAAATAAAATAATGATTAAGGGGTTTAATAGAAGTATAAAAATTTTAAATGAGCTTTTTGTATCATAAATCCATGATGACTTCAGGTGGATTGGTATCAAATGGCTTAAAATAACTAGAGAGTGTAACAGTTGAAATGTAACACATAACATACAAGAGTAAAAAAGATAAGGTAAACAGTATGAATGATGATACATTGTAGTGGAAAAGTCAATGAATAGATAAACAACAACTGGCTTCTATGAACCTTAGTGTATGCTAATATTAGTTTGATCAGTTCAGAATCTATTATTTTGAAGACAAATACTATTGAAACTAGGAACATAATACTGAACTATCAACTTCATAAAATGTCTAAAAACAAATCTATAGGAAGAGAACACATCAAACTAAGACATAAAATTTTAAAGAAAATAAAGTATGTACCTCCTACAACATAGCCACAAGTCACAGTAGTGTTCCACTGTGACCAGAACTAATGGTAGCACACCAGTATGGTCACAGACAATAGCAGTACTCCAGCATGGCCACAATCAATGGTAGTAGTCCAGTATGGCCACAGACAGATGGTAGTACTCTAGCATGGCCACAGTGCATTGGTTGAAACCAATAAAACAACTAAGTCCCAGGTGCTAATTTACATGGTTAAAAGTTCAAACCACACTATTACAGCCATTGGCTAGTGGCCTGGCGAAAAGACATACATGTCTACTGGTTTTAGTTAAAGTCTGTCCTAGAGGCTCATCAGACCTGAACTTATACTAATTTCATTGGCATTAAACGACTGAGTCCATCACTGAGTTAACCTTCCAGTTGTTACTAGTACTCATTTATTTCAGTTGAGAGAGCTGAAGCAATCAGAAATGAAGTTTTTTTTTTTGTTTTTTTTTAAATTAACTACACAATATGCCATTTAGCCCAGTAATCAAAACAAATCATAAGCCTAGAATCCTAATCACTAAGCCATGCTCCTTCACATCTGCTTGCTCCAGCCAATCCAACAACATTAGTCACTCCTCACTTTACAGTTGAATGGTTAATGGTAATAAGGACAACTATTCAGCTGTAAAAATAATTGCTTCATTCAAAAATTTAAAAAGGGAGGAAGATAAAAATACCAATGTGCAAAAAAAAAAAGAAAAAAAACACAATTTCATCAGTTTAGAAACACCTGTAAATGTGATGGGCACTTTCCCACTTCACATAATGATAGAAAAAATATTTAAATACAAATTCATATAAAACAATGAAATAAACTTACCAATATTTGGATGTTTCAACAATCTACAAATTCTAGCTTCTCTTTCTAGTTTTTGGTGATCTGAAAACAAGACAAAATAATATTTAGTTAATGAAATAAACAGTAAATGAAATAAACAATATTACATTAACTATTTGTTTCTGTATTTCTAATGAAAGACACTGTCTATAATTTCCAAATCATTTTGAAAATGCTACAAAATTTGGAGCTATTTAGTAATATACCTATGATTATCAATTGCCTTAACTTAAACACAAATACATCTGCAATATATCAAAGCTAACTATGAACTTAAGCAAATATAATCCATAAACCTATATAACCCCTCTCACCAGACCCACAGCACACAAGAAACTGTAAAAATCAGACATATTATTCAAAACCATATCCAAACCCACCTAGCCAAACAACCAGCCCGCACCAATTACTGGTATGAGTGTGGCGAATGTCATTAGGCTGCAGTTTCTATAAGTTTCTTGATATTAAGCAGGTGTTTGGAACATAAAGTCCTTGCATAAGAATTATAATGGAACATTTTAAAATATATATAAAGACTTTAAAATAAACAGCTTAGTATTGTAGAACAAGAGGCAGTTTCATGTGGTTTAATATATAAAGTGTTATGAGGAGTATGCAACAGCATGACCATAGCCCAGTTGCTGGAAACAGTAAATAAATAAATGCATGAAATAAATTAAAAACAAAAATGGTAAAATTAATATACTAACACTAATATATCACTGTTTTATCTACACACGTGCACACGAATATCTATATATATCTCTATATATATAAAACTGAGGATGTCTGTGTGTGTGAGTTTGAATCCCTAAAACTAGAGAAGCATCCAACCGACTGTTTTCAACCTTTACATATGTAATACTTATGTTTCAGGGAGTGTTCCGAGCAAAAAAAATTTCAAATTTTCAATGCCCTAGGGACTGCATTAGGCGATTTAGCGATCTCTCTCTATAATTCTAAGTCTTTCTCTTTTTAGATAGATACATACATATAATGTCGCGCCCTTATAATATCTGTCTATGTCTGGCTGGCTGTCTGCATTACGTTACTTCCTACAATTCGCTCTGCGTCCAGAATGCGACCTTATAATATCTGTCTGTATGTCTGGCTGTCTGCTGCCTCCGGTTATTCTGCCACCCTTGCTCAAGACAAATCTCACACTCATTCCCCAAACAGTTGGTAAGTGGACACAACTTCTTCCTCACGTTTTAAGCCACAGTGTTGCTTACTTATGTAACACCAGACGCTTACTTTTTTGCCAGCTGTGGTTGTGGCAATATTAAGCTTAGCTAAGGTGGTTATATATTTCACAATACCTTATCCTGTGCAATGCCGGGTACTACTGCTAGTAATATTATAAAACTGTCTTCATACAATTTCCGTATACACTCAAATATAAGCTGATATGAATATAAGCCAATCCCACTGTTTTATGTCTGAGAAATGGACAAAAATCCAAACCCTATTTGTGTAGAATTTGAAATTAGTGAAAATCATCAAAATATGACCCCAAATATAAGCCTTCTACCATTGATTGTTTTGGCCACATATTCCTCAGTTTACATTCAAGTACATATGGTAGTAACTGGCAGATATATATTGAAAACATAACCCAAATATGATGACTATGTGGGGGAACAAAATAGCTTTTAGGTAATATAGCCAGCTGGCTCTGTAATATCTCCAACTATAACTTTTATCTTATCAAAAGGATCACATATAACAAATTTATAATGGTTCTTTGAATAGAAGTTACTTCTGCAAATAAAACTTGCATATTTAGTACCATCTTTACTAGCATTTCTACGCAGAAATGTTTAGAGAGCCCTGACAATGTATGGGCACTGTCTCCCTTCAGAATAAGGAATATAATGAAATGTGAAATTTTATTTTGTGATTTTAAATTCACATATACACAATCATAGATTTCTTCTGGTAGTGTAAAAACCAAATTGAAAATCAAAGTTGCCTACGTTTATGGTTACAAAATGTGTTCACATAAACACACTAACATATGAACTGCTGACAGCAGGCTGACCATACAAAAGTCAATAGGAATATCTAAAAATGTATTTTCATACAATACAGCTGAATACCAACCTAGTTAAAATAAAACTATGATTCACAGCACAGTGAAAAAGTAATTTTACTACATGATGTATTTCTAGCAAAAAGTATGTGTGTGTGTGTATATGTATATATATGTGTGTGTGTGCGTATATAAATAAAATTTATATCTGTATAAATACAGTGTGTAACCGAGACTGCACCAACGTGTATAAATATATATACACATATCTATGCCAAAGTGTATGATAAAGTTATATCTGTATAATTACAGAGTGAGTAACTGAGACTGCACCAATGTGTATAAATATATACTTCTGATGAGGTGTTTATCATTTGTTTTCAATTTACAGGGAAATTCGTATGTTATGTATTGGTGCAGTTTTGGTTACACACGCTGTATTTATACAGATATAATTTTATCATAGACTTTAGCTGCTAGCACACTTCCTAATATATATCTTAATTAATTACCAACATGAGCGCTAATTATATGCAAATATAAATACACTTCAAGTGCTTGCCACATTTTATACAATTTTCATTCTCATTCATGCATCATATGACCATACCAATGCAATCGTCTCTCTTGTATGCTACATTCAATTCCTCTTGTGCTCAGCTTTTCTTTCAGCTAACTTCTGCTCTGTTGTTCACAAACACTAACATTACTAATCCAGAAATATAAACACATGGCACACATACTAGTTGACTGTTGATAATATCAAAGATGTCATCCAATATTCCCCTGCAGAGGAAAAACATCATGTTCTTTCTTAAATTAACATTTGCTTATGTTTTCTATAATTTGGGTTGGACAGGTGTGTAAATTGATACATTTGATAACATTTCTGCTACCCAAACATGATATAGATACAGCAGTTGGCAAATCTAAAATGTACAGCATTTTATTTAAGAACAAAACATTATTTGAGGCAGCTAATTTTTATCTTTAGAATAGAAATTATCAATATTTTCATAGTGGTGAATTGGGTGATGATCTTTGGAAGAAGAGATGCCAAACGTTTCTAGTGGAAGGTTGCCTAAGGGAAACCTGGGCAGAAGTGGTGAAAGCTGATCTCAGATCCCAGAACCTTACAATGGAAATGACATAAATGTATCAAGTTGAAACAAGAAAAACCTGTCTAGCCTATGCAGGCATGGAAAAGTTGATGTAAAAATGATGATGATAATAAAGATGAGAAACACCATTATAGTTTTGGAGTAATTATCGCATCTAGTTTTATCTCCTGTTTGGGTTGATTTTCTTTCATTCAAACCTTAAGTACCAGTAATATCCTGAATAAACTACACTCTTTACTGAAGTTTTTATAACATGCCTCGATATTTTCAAAACAGTTCTTGCGAGCAAACTTATCTAAACTCCCTTCATTTCTGACTTTACAAATTCTCACTTCATATCTTGCTTCACTTTTCCCTATAATATTTATATTTTCCTACTATAATACCACATATTCCAACCCTATGTTAGCTAATCCATAAAAGTCAGTGTTATAAGGTTTGCAATAACTGCTACTTCAAGTTTTCCTAGGTCTACTATTACTGTGGATACCAAGGCCTTTTCCCACCCCTTCTCCATATATTATCCAATCACATTACAATTCTATACCAGTCTAGTCATCCCTCCTGCATACATCTGTCAATGCCTTCAGCTATTTGTTATTCTGCTGATGCAAGAAATCAATAAATCTTGCACCTTAAGCAATGACAGCATTAATCTAGAGATTATATTGTCATATATTGATTGTTAGTTCAGTTATTAATCTTGACGAGAAGGAGGAAGTTTATAGCAATAGATAGCTTTTTAAATGAGGAACTAAAATAATTCTAAGATGTCTATAGGAATCTGAGTCCGATAGGAAGAAACACCAGGAGATACTGGTATTAGACTTTGATATGGAATCTCTTTACCAAATATCTACATGATCGCAATTGTTTCATATTAGTAGAATAACTGGAATTTGATTAGTCATTTTGAGTTATATAATTTTCCCCCTTATATGCGTTGAGGTAAGATGAAAGAGATTTGGTGAGAATTGAGATGGAAATTGGTGTGGAAGGGAATACCAAGAAAGATATGACTAATGATGATGGATGAAATGAAAGCTGGAGGGTTAGTGAGGGACATGTAGAAAATACAGCAAAATAGAAAAGCTTTCCTCTACAGTAGCAAAATAAATTTATCTTTATAACTTCACAATTAACACATCTTCACAGTTATTACCTAATATTTGCGAAACTAAAATTATATTTTTCAATGCTATAAAAAAAGGAATATGATCATTATATTTATTTTGTGTGTCAGTGTGTTTGTTTGTAATAAGTGGTAAATAGCAATGCTTGATGTTTGGAAATACCAACGGAGATATATATATATATATATATATATATATATACACACATATATACTCTTTGTGAAGTGTTTCAACGTAGGATACATTGAATTAGTTTTTGGTGAAGTTTTTCATATCCAGATGAGGATCTGAGTTCAATATTAATCTATATACCTCTCTAAGGTTTCAATTAACAGCTAGGCAGCCTTAACCATTGAAAGAGGTATATCTGCCAGGGGCTTAGTGCAGTGTTGGTAATTCAGAGAGCTGTGAATTACAAAAGAGTATAAACAAGGTACATTTTTAATGGTACAGGTGGGAATGTATGATATGAACATTAGCATCCAACTTTAGATGGTAGCTCTGCAATGTTTATAAAATCTGCAAGCTTCATTATAAAAATATAAATGTATAAGTATTTATGCAGCATTTAAATCCTAAGTATGTTACATGTGGTGAACACCAGGTAGCTAGGACACAAAAAAAGAATATCATTAAAAACATTCTTAGAACAAAAACAAAACTTAGAATGTAGTAAGTGGAATAAAAGCTTCTGGTTGGATGAAGAAGCAGTAAAAGAATAGATATGTACAGAGAATTTATTTTTAAGATAGACCCATAAGCAAGAGAAAAAACTAATTTTATTGAAAGAAAGAGAAAATAATAAAAAACATATTTAAGATATATAATGAGAAAAATTCTCTAATGGCAAAAAATGAACTGTATAAGATTACACCCTAATTAGTGACATTTTATTGCTAAGTTATTAAAGTAAAAATTTTCAACAGAAACTGCTATCAAATCTCAAGGAGTACTACAATATTTTCAAAATTATGATATTCACCGAGAGTAAGTTTTGAACATTGAGAAATGAAAATCAATTATGTGACCCTATCTATATACCTTGTTACATCAGATATATAAAGCTTATATATATTAAAGGTGACATAATTGAAAAACACGATGTTAAGTATTTCAACATAACAACAGGGGAACTTGTTCTATATTCTGCATAACACAAAATAGTTTTCTTTGGCCGCTTCCAAGTATTGTTACTAGGTAAAAAGAAAACATACCATAGAATTGATAAATTTAGCTGTTGAATAGTCAGTTGTTAGTAGAAGAAAAGATACCTACTTTTCTCTAGTATTTATGATGAAAGGATATTTAGTGAAGACAGCTGAAAGTCAACTGTTTACAACGAGAGAGAAGAATTTTAGCTAAGTAAAGCAGTATATCTTATGTTACTGGTTATTGTTGAAAATAGAATATTTTTGTAGAACCAGGCAAATATATTTACATATATTTGAAGACATAACATGTGAAAAAGAATCACAATTAAGAGGACCTAATTAATAAAATACTACTAGAAAAAATGAATATAAAAAAAGGTTAATCCCTGAACAAAGTAAGGATTTGAGTGATGAAATGATGCTATGACATTCTAAATGTCAATATCTCATTATTAGATTGGTGGAATTAACTCATTTCTATAAATAAATAAATAAATAAATAAAATAAA
Source organism: Eledone cirrhosa (assembly GCA_964016885.1). Classification (NCBI taxonomy): domain Eukaryota; kingdom Metazoa; phylum Mollusca; class Cephalopoda; order Octopoda; family Eledonidae; genus Eledone; species Eledone cirrhosa. Next base: position 104,529 of record CAXHJY010001681.1, read on the forward strand.
ATAAAATTTAATTACTGAGGTCAAAAGTTATGTAATTCCTTAATATTCTTTGAGAGAAAATAAGTGTTAACTTATTCCATGGCAACCAGGAGAGAAGGAGTGGTGGCTGATATTGAATGTCATATAGAGTAGAGTGGCTGTTATTGGAATTATTCCAAAAGTGGTTCTGCAGTATGCATAGAATAGCATCAAGTCCCTGGAGTAAAGAGGCTGATAAGGGGTTATACTGCAGAGAATGAAAGAAATTAATAAGTCACCATTGCGTCTATCATACACTGATTGAGTCTATATTTTATACCTTGTCTACAATCACTGCCAAAACATGAAAACATTAACCCTTTTGTTACCATACTGCCAATGAAAGACACTGCCTATTATTTTCAAATCAATTTGAAAATAATAAAAAAAATTGGAAGGATTTAGTAATATAACATGAAGGTGCATGGCTTAGTGGTCAAAGAGTTGGATTCACAATCATGAGGGTGTGAGTTTGATTTCCGGACT